>JAQQSW010002634.1:0-14901 GCA_028646575.1 Pseudocheirus occidentalis
GTGTTGTTTTCTTCAGTCAGGTTGTTGACTCTCTTTTTCATGATTTTCTTGCATCATTCTCAGTTCTCTTCCCAATTTTTCCTCCACTTCTCTTACTTGGTTTTCAAAGTCCTTTTTCAGTTGATATATAGCTTTTAGGCATTCTTCAAGTTTCTTGGAAGCATTTGCTGAGGGAGTTTTGACTGGATTGTCTTCCTCCCCTTCCATGCTTTGATCCTCTTTGTCTACAAAAAAGGATTCTAGAGTTTTATTGCTGTTCTTATTTTGCTTCCTTTTCCTCATGTTGGCGAGTCAGTTAATTGGTTCATTTTTTTTTTTTAGCTCTGTGAAACTCTGCTTCCAGGGGAGAAAGCTCTGTTCCAAATCCCTGGGGTTTTCCCAGCTGCCGGCGCTATTGGGGGGTGTTGCAAGTTCCCCCAGCTTTGGCTTGCTGAAAGTGCACCCCAGGACCACCACCAGGACCACAATTCGGATCCAGGCCACTCAGTGGAAGAGCACTTTGCCCTGATCTCTCGATTCAGGTCCCCCTGCGGAGTCTGCAGGACAGGGCCTCTGAAGCAGCCCAGTGCGGCCTGCCACTGGTTCCAGCAGTTCCCCTCCCCCACTGCTTCATTGTCTTGGGGGCAGATTGGCCAAACTGCTTTTCCTCCCCCAAATTAATTTTCAAAGTTTCATTTTCACTTTCACTGATCATCTAATCCTGGTTTGGTAGATGTGAAGATTCCCTCATGTGAAATAGATCTCCTCTGAAGTAGATTCAAGCCATGGCTTGGGAGGTTCGGCTCCTCCTGGCCACCCTTGAGCCTGGCCTGGCAGTGGGTGTGGTTTTGGGCTGGGTGGGTCTGTGCTCTGGTGCAAGCTGCCCCTCTCCTGTCCAGTTCCTCATGCGTTGGCAGATGTGGAGGTGCTGGAGGCTGTAGATCCTCTCCTCTGAAGACTGGCTGTGGTGCAGGCTTGGCTCAGCTCAGCCAGGCTCCTTCCCACTGCTCCAGGCCTGGCCTGGCTCTCAGCTTCAGGCTGGGCCAACCTCCGCTCCTGGCTGCCAAGATGAGCCCCTGCTGCTGAGCTGCCTTCAACAAGATATGTGTTTTCTGTATTTTTGTGAGTGTGAGAGTCCTAGACTTTGTCTGGGTTCATATTTTAAGGGTGTTTAGGGTGGTGGTGTGGGAGCTGCAGGACCTTTCTCCTTCTATGCCCCCATCTTGGCTCCACCCCCGGGCTCATCTATTCTTGAATGTCATCCAAAATCATTCTTCAAAGCCTGGATTTTTTGTAATTACTGAGTAGATACAATATGTTAAATTTTACAACCAACTTTAACAATATGGGATTTACATAAATAATCATATTTTATTCTCACAAAAAGTCCTCGACGTGGGCATTATTATGACAGTTTTGCAGGAGAGACATTTGAGGCTGAGGTAAAGTTTCTTATCCATTGCAACACAGCAAATGAGTCAGAGGTGATGTGAACTCAAGTTTTTCTGACCCCAATTCCAGATCTTTCACTGCTTTCCTAACCCTTACGCTTCCTGTGAATGCCTGTGTTAATGCTTCTCAATAAACTTCTCTAAACTCTAAGTGGAAAAAAAAATAGTAATTTTTTTTTCCTAACAAAAGTGAAGAGATTTGGTCAAATCAAGGCAATATGGTAAATGATCAGGTCTTTACTTGTGCATAGAAGTAAAGTATTTTGATTGAATATGCTTCAGATTGACATATCTGAATCTATAAAAAATATCTCATGGTAATCTACCTCCATAACGCGTTACTTCTCATATCATTAACTACTTCTCTGCTGTCTCTTGGATTTTTTCATCATGCCCCCATAACGTCTTCATCTTGTAATATCACATTAGTCCTGGAACTCAAAACTTATCAATATTTTCCATCTCTGGGGCCCATTTAACTTGACGGTGGAAAACTCTTCCAATATCTTCCATTCAAGGATGACACCCAAGCCGCACATCTTTTCATTTTCCACTTAGCTTACACAACTTTGGATTTCTCCATTATGGCCTTATGACAGCTGCTTTCCCTCCCAATCCTAATTTTTTTTCTAATAAATATTTATTAAATGCCTACTATGTTCTAGGCACTGTACTAAGTACTAGGTAAAATTAATATAAAAAAGGAAGATAGTCTGTGCTCTCAAATAGCTGACAAAGACAATACAGAAACTGAGGCAGACATTTTGGGGCAGACATGGTGGATGGGATACCAAGAGTTATCTTTTTCCATGGAGCTGAAACCAGGTAGAGCCATAAATGCAAAACAGATTGAGTGAAGAGTCCAGTTTCCTTCATCTAAAAAGAAAGGAATCAGGACAGGTTTGCTCCTCTGCTCTCCAACTCTCCAGTCAGAGGAGAAAGGAGACACATGTGGTGGTTTCAATGTGGTGATGAGCTAACTCACCAACATGGTGGTAAGTTAAGCAGCAATGAGCTCCTGGGAGAAGCATCCTTTTACCACTTAGCACAATTTCTTGCACCTAATGAGTGCATAACAATTGCTTTTTGGTAGGTTTTTATTGGCACTTGAGTAACAGACACATGATGCAGCCATTTGGTAGATTCCATTATACATAGCTTTCTGGAACCAGGCTTAACTCCACAGTGCAACAATATATTCTAATACAACCTTGGTCCTTCAGTCACAAAAGGATTAATTAATTAAATAAACTCAGTGCCTTAAACCTTAGGCTAATATGCTTCAGAGGGTTAATTTTCCCATTTTCCCATTACTTCCATAATCTTGTCAAAGAGATTTTCACTTATAATTCCACAATTCAACTTTAAAACACTTTGGGAATACTCATATCATTAAAGTATGTAACAGAACTCAACAACACTTGTTTATCCTATGCAATCTTTATTCCTAGAATATCTATAAAGTACATGGCAAGTATTATAGAAAGGCACTAGAAAAGTTCAGCTTTTCATTAATACTTTAAAAACAGAATTAATCAGATAGTTTGATAAGTGGTGGATGTCATTGAAGAAGATTCAACAACTTGAAAAACCTAATTAAAAAAAAACACCTTCAACTGAGGGTCAAAATAATGGAGATGATCCATTAACTATGACAAGACTGTCTAATTAAAATTCAAACTCTAGCCCTAAAATTCAATTGGGAAATGCAAATTGTGAGAATCCTTGGACTGCAACTTCATTCATTAAACACACATACATGCATATATACATACACAGAATACCTTTCATATAAGTTTTAAGTTTGACCCTAAAAAAATAATAAGGTAATGAGAAAAGTGATAAACTACCCAGCCCATATTTTCGTCTAAGTATTTAATTTAGTAACTTTAATCTTTATGGACATACTTATGATACATGGCTTTATTTAAGTCCTCAGGCCAAATCAGGAAGGACAATGTGACTGTGTACTGTGTTTCTTTGTGATCATGCTTTAACACTATTCAGAATGACACCTCCATCCTGAATCTCTATAACTTGGCTGGTGTGGACATCATGTCAGATTTATGTCATGCTACATGAGAATGAATTTCAAAGGTACTAATATTAGTCACAGCTTAGTGTGCATGCCCCAAGGGAAGAGCCATGTCATTTCTGTTCCGTCAGGCTTCCAAAATGATTAATAATTTTTGAAAGTGGTTAGTAAGAAAATCAGTGGTCTTTTGACAGGTCTCTATCTCTTTAGCTTGATCTAGCTGAAACTTTACCAAGAGTAGATCAAATGAAAGACTTGATAAGGCAAAGTTTTAAATTCAAAAAGACTTTTTAAAATAATTCTAAAATGACAACTTTCATTAGTATTATAAAGACAGCACATGCATCTCAATGGGAATTTCTTTGATAAGTGTTTCTGCCAAATCACAGGGGTGGTGATGGTTGGGTGCCTAATGGTTATGCTGTAAATTTCTCAAAATTACCATGACAAAAGTGACACTCCTTTAAGACCTCCTGATATATGTGCTGAAAAAGAATGCAAACCCATCAATTGTTTGTATTGATTCTGTTGCTCAGCGGACCATTAATCCTTGTGGCATAAAATTCTCTTTCTAAGCTCCTCCTTTCCCAAGCAACAGAGCAAATGTATTTCTGTATCCTAATGTTCCTTAGGCAACCAGAATGAAATCATAATTGGCAGTCAATATATCAGTTACCCTTCCTGGTTATGCTACCAAGTTTATAGGCATCACCTCCATGACTCAGCTGCCTTCCCATACTAAAACTTTGAGCTTCCCTCAGGACCTAGGGCCTTCTTACCCTGGAATACCTCTTCTGTAAGTCACCCCCAATCTTTTACTGGAAAGTTCCTTCCAAAGACTACATTTGATAGTAGATTGAGGCTGCCATGCTTCTTTTTTTCCCTTGGATGTCTTTCTCCCCTTCCACATTGGCCAGCACCCAGGCTTTGTAGCTCCCCTTCTTATTTTACTGTAGCAGTAAGCGCTCTAGAATACCCAGGATGACTGCTAGCACAGGTTCTTAGATATGCTTTTCTAAAGGAAAGCAACTCAAAATGGGATAACAATCTTACTTTTATCAATCAAACATATCATTTGCCTAGCTCAGGGAAAAAAGCACCCTGAACTTCATAAAATACAAAGAGAAGTTACAAAAGAAAATAACACAATTCAGCAAATAAGGCTTCCAGCTTTCTGACCATTACATCCATACCTAGTTAGTTACCAGAGAGGTAATCACGAACATCTGAGTTTTCAAAGCCTGGGGGCTCAACAGCTTCCCAGAGTCTCATCCGGCCAAATCACACAACTCTTCCCAAAGTGAGCCCCAAACCAAAACCTCACATCAGGGTATATAAAGCCTTCTCCTGGGTCAGAGAATGCCATAACCCTCTTGACCCACTGTCCAATCACAAAGTAACAAGGTGTGAAACCTGAAAAATAAGCCTCCTGCCAGTGGCTCTATGGGACCACATTCAGCCTATTAGGGGGCAGAGTATATTTTCAAATCAGGGAAGATTTTCAGATTCACTTAAGCCTATCAAGGGGCCAAGGGGCAGGGAAGATGTTCAGATTTCCATTACCATTACACTTACCTTCTGCTATTAAAATTTAAACAAGGTTTTTGCAACCGGGGTCAGTACTTTTTGCTGGTGTTTGTGGCCGCAGCACTTAGCACAATGTCTAAGTGACTCTTGCCTTGCCTTTGTGAGGCTGTTCATATATACAAAATTTCAATATGTGTGAATATATGTGGTTTATATAAAACAAGTATGACATGTTGACATAGTTATAATATTCCATATGTTTTATATATATATGGAAATGTATATATAATTGTCATTTTACAGACAATGGAGCTAAAACTGACATCAGTAAAATGACAATAATATTTAGCATTTGCCTTAAATATTTACAAACCTTATCATACTATTAAATGTAAATCTCCTAAAGGTCCAAGTATTATTTCCTTTTTGACTTTATATGTCAGTGTTTAGGACAGCACCTGGCAGAGAGTTGTCATTTATAAAAACAGGGAAATGAGGAACAATGAGAGCCCTTCTCACATAAACTTTGTCCCAGATGATGACCATAATATCCCTTGACCCTCATAGGGTTGATGAGGCTCTCCAGATCATACCTCTACACATATGACTAATAATGTATACCTTTGAAAGCTCAAAACAAAATGAAAGGGACTTTATATTCTCAAAATCAATGGTTAGTGGACACGTGCTCTGATGAGTCTGATGTCCACATGGCGACCGTGTAGACATTTTTTTTATATGAAGACGAGTCTTTAAAAATGTAAAGAGATTGATTACCAGAAACTTGGCTAATATTTTATTTAATTTTATTCATTTACTTATTTAACTATTTTTTATCACAGAAAGTTATTAAGGTTCCAGGGGCAAAAGAAAAGAGAAAAAAAAACAACTTATGTCCTTACTATGTGATAAGCACAGTGCTAATACATGGAAATATTTAAAGGGAAAAAAAAGGTAGAGGGAGGTGAGAGAAGACAGTTACTTATTTTAAAGGACCTGTATTTTATGAGGGGGAAAGCACATACAGAGGGATTATTTTTGGTGGTTTTGGTAGTGGTTTGATGACCTGAATCATCTGAGAAAGCACAGCATTATTGCAAGAGAGACACATGTATACAAGCTCTCTATTTCTGAAAGCATGCCTATGGTATACTCACAGAGTATCTGTTCAGGCACATGCAGTTTCTCTTGAATTGACTGCCTATTGAATTCAAGTGTCCCATTTCTTCCCTGTGCCTGGATGATATTCAAAATGTTCCAAAAGTACATTAACATCTGGAATGCTTAGATAAAGATTCCGCTGACATCTAAGCTAATGAACTGAAACTTAACCTAGAAATTGTACTGCCTTAAAAATGGGAGAAATGTTGCTAATATATAGGTCACCCTTAAATAGCCTTTAGTGGAGCAAAGAGAGATCCTGGCAACAGCCTATAGTATACATTAATAATATCTCCAGAAAGTTCCCAAGGCCTACTTCTCTACTAAGTTGACATCTGAAAACTCAGGGTTCCTTATGTAGACTAAATTTTTCTTAGTCTTACATCCTCCTTTTCATTTCACTGTTCTTATGGTCCTCAGACTTATTGTCACATATTAGACCAAGTTCAGCTTCCCATGTGGTTGAGATCTTCCAAAAAAATCAGTTTTAGAAGATTTAGAGGAACTTGGCAGTGCTTTCAAGACCATCATGCATTTTCCATGGCCTCTGAACCAATCATGGCAACACCAACTTATTTTGTAATACCTTGGAGTTTATGATTAACCCAGTAGTCTTACTAAAATTCCAGCCACTCTTGGGTGCTAGCATGTAAGAAACTAATGGGAGTTATGGTCCTGGGCTTTCCCCTTTTCACACCAACGAGAAAAGACCACTGATTTCTTTAGCCTTTTAGCAACGCCTTTCTTTTATTCTTCTTCCCAAAAGCTAACCTGTGGTTTCCAGTTATTTTCAACCTTGTTAAACTTACATTCTATAACTTAGTCATTATAAAACTTAATACCACATATTGAGTCCATACCAATTATGCAAATTTAACACAAAAGTAATTATTGTAGCATAAGTAATGTCAATCTAATTAGTCATAGGCCTATCTGAAGATTTGTCATCAACAGATAATGCAATTTTTCCATAATTTAGAGCAGTAATCTTTTAGTTTTATTGCAGTATATCAGATTGACATAGTCACAGAGATTGTTTCATTCTTTATAGTTGTATCTCTATCCTTAATCAATGCAGTTTAAGTGACTTTTAAAAGTCACAGTGTCAGAAATAGCATTTGAACCTCAGTTTTCATAACCTTAAGAGACATGGAGGTCTCTCCAACATGCTAGACCACCTCTAAGTACACAAGTTTAATTATCTTTGGCCCATTATTAGACTTCTGTTACTTCCATGTGAAAAAAGTCTACACAGTCCAAATACAGAATCATTATATGATCTGAGTTTTAAGGGGTTTTTTGTTATATAATCCAATTCTCTCATTTTATAACTGAGCAAATCAATTGCTCAAGAATTTAAGGTTCCAGGGGCAAAAGAAAAGAGAAAACAAAAACAACAACAACAACAAAAGAAAAAAAACAACTTATGTCCTTACTATGTGGTAAGCACAGTGCTAATACATGGAGATATTTAAAGGGAAAAAAAAAGGTAGAGGGAGGTGAGAGAAGACAGTTACTGATTTTAAAGGACCCGTATTTTATGAGAGGGAAAGCACATACAGAGGGATTATTTTTGGTGGTTGAGCAAATCGATTGCTCAAGAATTTAAATAATTTAACAGTTTCATAGTTAGTGAGAATTACACAGAAAATCTGAGCCCAACTACTCTGACTCCAAATATGGAGTAATTTTCTCTGTGCCTTGCTTCTAGCTGTGACTGTGTAGATCAGAAGACTTTCATTGTTAAATCATATCACTTTCAATTTAGTCTCAGAGTAAATTTCTAGTCTTGAAGAAAGTCAATTGAAACAACATAGCAACAACATGATAGAATATAAACTACTTGAGGACAAGGACTTTTATCATTGTATTCCAAATGTTTAGCACAGTGCCTAGTATATGCTAGTCACATAACATAACTTTGTGATTGATTGACTGATTGATTGGTATATATCTATGGTATATAGAAAAGCAATGGCTTGTATATCTGGAATTCTTGGATATGACCCCTGCTATGGCAGTTACTACCTATATGAAATGGAACAAGACCTTTGGCTACCATGAACCTCACCTGCAGAATGAGGGGTTTTGATTAGAAGTTCGCTCCAAGGTCTCATTTAGATTTCTATAACTCTATGTATCTGTTCAAAATAAGAAACTATAATGGTATAATGGATAGATAACTGGTCTTAAATTCAAGACGACTTTGCTTTGAACTCTACATCTCATGTATATTTGTCATGTCAGCCTGATACACTGTCTAGGCACTTAAACATTTATTGGGTTGAATTGGTAAGTCACTTAAACTTGTGATGACATAGGTCTTTAATAGTATAAATTGAAAAAGAGTTGCTGATCTCCATAGGTAGTGGGACTCTAGATATCAGGGAGGTCTCTACTCCAATGAAACACAGCCCTAGACCAGTATTCACTGTCATTTAAAATAGCCTATGTCTCCCAAGGCACATTGTGCTGGATACTTCTCTACAAACAGATTACAATTAGGTTCTAAAGTATGGATAGACTCAAGCAATTCAAATTCAATAGTTATAAGATTATTGGAAGTAATGAACAAGAGTCCACAAAAGTCTGTGAGCTCCCAGACAATAAACTTTCTGCTGACTCACAAACTGGGTTAAAGTAATGAAAATATGTTGTTGCTGTTTGTTTATTTAATGCTCCATTAAGCTACCATAAAGGTAATCATGACTGCTCTCCTTTTTTCCATATACTCTTCCCCCTCATTAGAGAAGATGACAACTCAAATATACCTAAGCTCTTACCAATAGAATAACTACCTCTTTAGATCTTTCTTTTTATTAAATAGTTCCCTATAAAACAGTAATTTTACCATTCAGAAAAGAGGTATTCTTAAGTCCTTGTCCTTTCACTGAAGCAAAAGAAAATATCTGAGAAACATGAACAGAAACCCAATCTTTTTTTCTTGAACAACATCCCTTAATATGAATCCGTGGACCAAAGACTGGTTATCCAACTAAGAGATGGCCAAGGAAAAGTGAAAGGGTACAAGTGGGTGGGAAATAACAGTGGGAAGTAAATAATAAGTGGTAAAATAAGTAAATTACAAATGGCAAGTAACATAGCTAGTTTCATTCCTTCCCTTTTATCCCTCTCTCCCTTCCTTCCTTCCTTTCTCCTTCTTTCTTTTCTTTCTTTATTTCTTTCTTTCTTTCTTTCTTTCTTTCTTTCTTTCTTTCTTTCTTTCTTTCTCATCTTTCTTTCTTTCTTTTGCATCTTTTTCATGGTCTAGCAGGAATGCAGAAGGAATGTAGGCTAGCTATTGTCCTGAACTGATTTGTTGTGTTGATCTAGTGGAGGACAGGGGATATAAGTAAAAAACAGATTTAAGAATGTAAGGCAGAGTGGGATGAAGTGCCAACATGATTGATACAGGTAATAAGTGCTTTAGGAATGCTGAGAAAGGAGAGATCAATATGAGCCAGAACAGCAGGTAAGGGAGTCTTGTAAAACTCAAGGCTTGAGTTAAATGATGAAGGCTTTGGGTAGGTGAAGGTAAGAAGGAAAGATATTTCCAGTGGGAAGAATTTTACTCCTTAGGAGAATTTTAATAAGCATTTGTTCCTCAGTAAATTAGTACCATAGATTCAGAACATGAAGGAACCTTGGAGGGCTTTTAATTCAAACCCTTCATTTGACATATGAGGAAACCAAGGTCTGAACTTGTTCTATAACATGCCTGAGATCACATAGATGATGAGTGACAGATAAGGGATTTGAACTCATATCCTTTGAAATCAAAAGTAGTAATTTTCCCCCCTGTACTATGCCAAACAGAAGAGGAATGATATCAATGGATAAAGGTCAAGCAGGGCTTGGAGTCAGGAAGAGAAGGATTCAAATTCCACTTCTGACTCTTAGGAACACTGTTAGCCTATGAAAGTCTTTTGAACTTGATGTACAACAGTATAATCCCTGGAATTTTATCTAATAGCTCACAGACCTATTGGTGGAGAGAATTCCCAAACCAGTATTCCCCATGCTTTTGAAAACACATTTTTTTTCAAGTTTTCAAAAATTGGATTCCAATAATTGGATACACATTCAAATACTTCTCACCCACTCCAACCCTTTCACTTTTCCTTGGCCATCTTGATGTTGATTAATCAATCTTTGTTACATGGGCTCAGGCTTCAGTAAGTTGGGTGGCCAACCACAATTATTAAGTGGAAGATGAGGAATAATTCAAATAACAGTGAAACTATGTCTATGAGCTACAAAGTTATTATGTTTTAGCTCTGGATCATTAAGGTAACTACATACTGGAAAAAATGCATCACATATATCTTTCTGTGGACAAATTACTCCAAGAGGCAAGAAGTTAACTAATGGACAGAGGTTCAAGTCAACAAATATGTATCTACCATATAGAGAACATTATATATGATGCCAGGACACAAAGATGAAAGATATTGTCAGGAACTTACAGTCTGTTAGGGATATGGGCCAGTCACAAAGAAGATTAAGAATGATAAAATGCTTAGGAAAGTTGAACAAAAGGTAGATTAGGAAAAGAGAATACACTTTTAACTAAGAGTGAAAGTCAAACAAAAAAAGTTTATTGAGAAACTTTCAATTCTTCATGACTTGAGAGAATACTTTCTGAATTTTTAGCTGAATATTCTAACTGTATGATTTAGGGCAAGTAATTTCCCTACTCTAGGCCTCAGAAAACATCTATTCTAATAGTTCATTTTCCATAGAAGGAAAATTTGATCCTTCCAAATCTAAATTATTTACCATCCCATGGCCATTTTAAACAAAGAAGACAGCTTTCCTAATGGGGAGATGGGAGAGGAGCATGTTAAAAAAAAAGCAGTGTCCCTGAGGGAAAATAAATGTGAAATAACTCCGTAGTGGTAGAGTCCAGTTATGAATTACATTGGAGGTCAATATTAGGATTTTTCTGTTCCAGCAGACAACAGAGAGCTATAGGCAGAATTCTAAGTCAAGAGGGCACTGAACTTGGAGTCAGAACACCCTTGTTTCAAATCCAGACTCAGAAATTTACTGGATTGTGACCTAAAAAAGCAATATTACCTCTATGGCCCTTCTATTACATTGTATGTGTGTGTGTGTGTATGCACATGCATGTATGTGGTCTCATTGGACTCTAAAGTCCCTTCTAACTCTCAACCTGATCTTAGGAACTCCTACAGAAAGTCTTTAGAGCAACAAAATGACATTATTAACTTCATATGTTAGGATGGTTACATTTATTTTTAAGAAAAGAAAGAGCACAAACCAATTTCAAGGGTATCAAAATTTTCCAGGCAAGAAGGGATGAGGATCCAAAAAAAGGGGATACCATTGGGAGTATAGAAGAGGTGATAAATATCAGGGTTCAACTTGAAACTCTGCTTTTATGGAGGGTTATTTAAAAGAGTTGTATTGTTATTGTAAAGAGCTTAAGAGTTTGAAATGTGGAAGCAGAAGGCTTGGGTTCCAATCTTATCTCTGTCCCTAATTACATGTGCAATCTTGGCCAATTTGTTTGACCTATGTTAAAAGATACTTCTTTGAGCTTCAGTTTCCTCATTTGAAAATTTAAGGGCATTAGACTAGATAATATTTGTGGGTTTTTTTTGTAGTTCTAAATCTGTGGTCATGTAAGTACATGTATTGATTCCAAAAACAGAAGACCCCTTTCAGTGAATCTAGTTATCGTTCAGTTGTCAAACCTGCCCCATCAGTGACATTTGTTAATTTACACAGTGAACTACACAGAAACGGCATCACATTCAATTTGCCACCCACAGAATTTTCTTTACTGCGTAACTTATCTAAAAACTTAGATCATCATACCTTTTTAATGCGCTCTCTCAGGAAAGTTGACTCATTTCCTAAAGTGTTCTGAGAGACCAGGATTAAAGGTTTTGGGGATGAGTAATCCTTCAAATCTCTGTTGCAAATGCCAAATATAGATGACAATTACATTTCAGTTGGGGTAACATATTCTATACAAGAACTGGGCTGTAACCATGGATTCCTTTCCCAAACATTTGACAAGAATGAATTTCAGTCATTATTGACCTAGGTTAATGTAAACCAGTGACCTAGTGAAAGCTTCATATGGCATTAGCAATTCTTCCTCTTTGGCTGTTGCCTCTGCGTTAACTCCTAAAGTATCTGACATTTTAAGACAATTAAGGGGGTAGCTTATTTTTGTAAGGAACTTGCACACATTCATACATACACTATCAATACTCAACTGATTTTTAGCTTTCATTCTTTCACCCAAAAATGCAACACTGGTGACAAGTGCAAACTAAGAATGCTTACCTTTGCGTTTTTTGAGAAAGACTATGCCTAAAACAGCTGTGGATGGCTACAAACCTAGTATGACTGTAGGGCGTCTTCACTCACTTATCATCTTACCAGCCTGCCTGAAATTTCAATGGGGAGACATTTCTTTCTTTATTTGTCTGTCTCTGTCTCTGTCTTTCTTCCTCTTCCTTTTTGTCTATTTTGTGGTGGGAAGGCAGGGCAATTGGGGTTAAATGACTTTCACAAGTCACACAGTTAGTATGTGTTAAATGTCTGAGGCTGGATTTGAAATCACGTCTTCCTGACTTCAGGGCCCATGTTCTTTTCACTGTACCACCTAGCCACCACATGGTGAGACATTTCTTTAGGCAGTGAAGGCTCCTGTTCCCAGAAAGAGGAATAATCAAACAATCAACCAATAAGAAATCACCAACTGATTATGATGTGCTGGAAATTGTACTAAACATGGGGTGACAAATAATAATAATAATAATAATAATAATAATGATAATAATAATAATAATAATAATAATAATAATAATAATAATTGTCCCTGGCCCAAAGTATCTTACATCCTAATAATGGAAACACACTGTTTATAAGTAGGTACATGAAGATCTAGGTACACACAACATCTAGGAGGTGCAAGGCAGAGAGATGACCTAGTGGATAGAGAGCTGGGGCTTGAGTCAGGAAGACTCATTATCCTGAGTTCAAATCTGGCTTCAGAAACTTACTGTGTGACCCTGGGAAGTCACTTATCCTTCATCTTTAAAATGAGCCAGAGAAGAAAATAGCAAACCACTCCAGTGTCTTTTCCAAGAAAACCCCAAGTAAGATCAAGAAGAGTCAGACATGACTCAAAAGTGATTGAACAACATCTATACATAGTAGATGTGAAGTTACCTTAGAACAGAAGGTATTAGAAGACCAGGAATTACTCCCTGCAGAGGGCAGCATTTGAAACTTAAAGGAAGCCTGGGATTCTAACAGGCCAAGGTTAAAAGAGTGAGCCTTCTATGCATGGATATCAGTCAGTGGCACAGAGATGGAAGATAGTGCATTATTTGTGAGAGACAGAAAAGAGGACAATATGGTTAGACTCTGGCGTGTGTGGAAAGGAGAACTTTGTAAGAAGACTGGAAAGATAATGGGGCTTATCTGTGACAAGCTTCAAATATCAAACAGAAAAAATAGGTTTCATATTAAGGAACTCTACACCAGACATCAAGTTATCACCAAGGATAAAACTCCAAAACTTGACAGTCTTTGCCTTCAAATACCTTAATTTCCGTTGAGTAGTGTTAATGTATACATAAAAAGTAGAGGGCCAGGCAGTTATGTAGACCCAATCAACTTTCTCATTGGTTGCATATTTCTCCACTGGAGAAGCTGAGAGGTTTGTTTCAAGAAGATTAATGATAACAGGTTTTGGACGTGCCTTGCAGAGACTAAGGAACACGAGTAGCCATTGTGTAATTTATTCTGCCTTGCTAATCATCCGTTGAAGAGGAGACTCTTGGACTGGCTGTCTCAAAAGCATTCAAAAAACTGAGTTGGCTCTGGTCACTTAGTTGATGATGGAGTCCTTTGCACACGGTGTCTAGAGACAATGGGCCATGGGAGCCTCTCCTCTTCTGAGGCCACAAAGACCTATAGAAGGGTTTCAGGCTTTGGCATCTCTGTTATTCTTTCCACTTTTAGGTGAAGAAGATGGAGCATTTGATCTTGTGAGTTAAAAAGGTCAGGACAGTGTTCTGGCATACAAATGTTTGGGTTCAAGTGCCAGAGCCATATGAATGCCTTAAGGAGCAAGAAGTATCCTTCAAAAGCAAACTTTGGGATGCCAGTCCAATAGTAACCAAGATTAAATCTCATCAAATAGTCATTATGCCTCTGAAGTGAATTTAGAGAAATGCATGATATACAGGAATTGAAGTAAATTATAAGACTAATCTCCACAGAGACAATAGGAAACATTATGAACTTGAGGTACTGAGCGAAATATTTCTACTTCATTCTTGCTACACTTTTGAAAGAAATATCCCTTTGCATAATCCCATCAATGTTAGCTATTTGGTTAAATGAAATTTGGGCATAAGGCACTGGCCCTGAGAAAAGTGGGAGGGAGAGATATAACCCTTGTATGGAGCAGATTTGAGTAGAAAAGAAATACCCCAGAAACACTCAAGATACTCTAAATGATTGAGGGGAAAATGTAGCTTGTGTGGCTTGGGAAGAGAGGGTCATAGAGACACATGCCACATATTTAATGGACACAAAGTTAATTAAATATTTATGTGTGGGGGGCGGACCCAAGATGGCGGCGTAGAAGCAGCAAAGCACCACAGCTCCCACACAAACACGCTAAAAAACTCATATAATGGCACGCTAAACAGATTTTCAAGCTCCAAAACTCTCCACAAGACAGAAAGCACTACA
>JAQQSW010002635.1:0-14901 GCA_028646575.1 Pseudocheirus occidentalis
TTTAAAAAAAAAACATTAAAGGGACCATCCTTTGACTCACTTCTTAAAGAGGCTTATTCATTAATTGGGCTTTGCCTCATTCAAAGTGAGAACCTGAAAAGACCATAGCTTAAAATGGGCAATATCTCCCACTGCATCCAGGAGCTTCTCCAGTGATCCTGATCATTATCTTGCCACTGGACCCAGATGATTCTGGAGGAGAAAATGAGGCCAGTAACTTTGCACAGCCTTCTCTCATTCAAATCAAAGTCAATTGCAAGTCATGTCATCATATCCCTGATATAAGGGTACCCTTCAAGACCAAAGCACAAAGCACAACCTGTGAGGCTTATACCAACTCCTCACATTATATACCAAACTAAGCTCTAAATATAAAGATAACTTAGGATAGGTCATTTAATTTAAAAAAAAAAAGAAGTTGAGGGGCAAGGAACAATTTGCTTGTCAGATCAGGAAAGTTTTAATGATTAAAAGGCAATAGAGAATATCACACAAGAAAAAATAAACAGTTTTGATGATGTAAAAATAAGGTTTTTCCACAAACAAATCTATTCCAGTTAAAACTAGAAGAGAATCTCATAAATGGAGAGGGGGAGAGGGATTGCAAGAAGTATTCTTTGATAAAAGATTCAAAGCTGAAACAAATAAGGAATAGATCCAAATTTATGAAACCAAAGGGCATTCCTCATTAAATAAATGGTAAAAGGATAAGAACGGGAATTATTCAAAGGAAGAAATACAAACTATTAACAATCACCTGAAAATCACTCCAAATCACTTAAAAACTAGTCAAATACAAATGAAAGCAGTTTTGATATTTCACCCCATACTCATATGACTGATAAAGATGACAAAAAAGGAAAATAACAAATGTAAGCACTGAGGGGAAAAAAGATGCCTGAGGACACCATTGTTAGAGCTATGAATTTGTCTAGTCATTTGAGAAAGTAATTTGTAATGATGGCCAAAATGTTGCTAACCTGTGCATAACCCTTTGACCAAGATAGTATGCCTATCATCTACAAGATCAAAGAAAGAGGAAAAGAACCCATATGTCCAAAAATATTTATAGATGCTCTTTTTGTAATAGTCAACAATTGGAAATGATGGGGCTCTTATTCTATTGCGGAACGGCCAAACAAATTATGATATGTGAATATAACAGAATATTATTGTGGCTTGAGAAATGATAAAATGGATGATTCAGAGGAAAAGGGAAAGATCTCTATGAATTGATGCAGAATAAAGTGAGCAGAAGTAGAAGAATTGTTCATACAATGAAAACCTTATAGAGAAAAATAACTTTGAGAGACTTTAGAACTCTGATCAATGGAATCCTAAACTACCAACCAGTCCATAAGACTTTAAATGAAACTCATCATTCACCTTCTACCAGAGAAGTGATAAGCTAAAAATTCAGAGACATTCATTTTTGAACATGGCCAATGTGGAAATTTGCTTTGCTAGACTAGATGTGATAGTGATAGTTTCATTTTTCTTTTCTTTTCCTTTCTTTTCTTTCTTTTTTTTCTTTATTGTGTTCCCTTGGGGTATGAAGTCATGGGAGGGACAGGTTATTGTGGGAGGTGGTGTTTATCCTTCATTTTAGAAATGGACCAATGACAGCATGGGTTGATTTCTTTACCTGTGGTTGAATTGGATTTAAGTGAGGCAGAGTTGCACAAAGACGTCACCTTCACTCTGTCTTCCAAAGTCATTGAAATCCAGTGACAAAATAAAAAGTCAAGATAACTGGTGATACCTATGATGTAGTGGATGACCTTGGCATCTTCAATATCTGATGAATTCTAAGCATTCGACAATGCCTGCTTCAGCTACCTTCCAGGCACTTGGGATAAGTTGTTCTTATCTGCCTATTCTGCCAGGGGAAGTCTTCACAGGCTTCCCATTCCCCTAATTCAGAGACAGGTTTGAGGACTGTTAGTTACCCTCAACCTGGTTTAACCTTTCTGTGTGAGGTATTCAGAGAGAACAGCACACCTGGTGGGAGAGATTACCAAGACCTTTTCAGGGCTATTCATCCAACCTTTGGTGTTGACCTGTCACCCAACTGTCATCTGTGACTCCAAGAAGCTGTAGCTTGGGCAGTAGTCATACCCTGGCAAAAAATGGTAACAGGTAATTTTGAACAATACTCTATATGTGCTAGCTATTATTATTTTATCATTTTTTTATTTTTGAAATTATAATTTTCACTGACAACAAGGTAACCCTTAGTTTAATGGTTCCTTGTAGGATGTCTATACTTCTCATTTGTTGAATAAAGATAAAATCTCAAGTGGGGAACTACAAATGATTTTATGCCCTGATTCAAGATCCTTACAGCCATTAACTAGTACATAATATCACATTGTCAAGAAGACCAATCCCAACAATTTCTGGCATATGGTGAAATAGAAGTTGAAAACCTGCTCTCATGTGGAACTCTCAGGCACAAATTTTTCAGCAGAAGCAGACAACGGAGCTTTTTTCCCCACGTATTATCTTGAATTTATTTGGGACATGTTTGGTGTGTGTTTATATTTTAGCATATACATATTATTTATCAAAATAGAATAAAATTCTTTGAGATCATAAGCTCTTTTATTTTTTCTCTCTGAATTTTCAGCTCCTTGCTCAAACTTTCACACACAATAGCTCAATGATAAATGCATTTTGATTATTGGATTCATAGTTAGTTGCATAGAAACTCATATATGTCCATTCCTTTCCAAGAAAAAATCAAGCAATTAGTAGACATTTATTATTGTCATCATTACATGTTTTTAATAGTGACTTTGTAGCTTCAAAGGATCATATATTTAAAGCTGAAAGGTGCCTTAGAGATCATCAAGTTCAACTTCATTATACAAATGAGGAAAGAGAGGCACAGAGAAATGAGGTGATTCACTCAAGGTCATATAGATAGTATATAACAAAGTTAGGATTTGAAACAAGGTCTTCTGACTCTAAATCTAAAACTCCTCATAACCAGTAATATGTGTAAATTTTAGTGAAATAAGGATGATATTTTATGAATTAATTTTATCTATATCTTAGCACCTGACACAATGTTTTCTACAAAATAAGTATTCAATAAATACTCATTAATCACCCAATTTGAAATATTAAGAGCTAGAGGGTAAAAATGCTTGGTAAAAAGTCTATGTGTGAGAAAATCTGTCACTACTAGTCAAACTCTCACTCATTTTAAGGGAGTGATACATTGAGAAATGCATTAATTTGATGGACCAGTAATTGGAAATATGCAGGGTTTTATTTTTCTGATAGCTTATATTTTAACATGCATGTTACTGTTGTTGATCTATTTAAATATTTTAAAGAACGATTAAATTCTGTGTTCACTGTAAAGGCTTAAGGTAACAACTGTATTTTTTTATATCTCATCTCTGAATAATTAAATGCCCAGTTTAAAAGTGCCTTTCTTCTTCTTTTTTTGTCTTTATTAATTTGCTTGTTTGCTTTTAGTTTATAGGATTCAATTTCACAAGCCCTTGAGTTTCAAATTTTTTCTCCCTTGCTCTCCTACAACCTATCCCCTCATTACAGCATGCAATCAAATATAAGATACACAAATACTTTCACATTAAACATTAATCAGGTTATAAAGAAGGATTGAAATAGATGGAATGAACAATGGGAAATAGGAAATAGAACCAAACAATAAAAAGAATGAGAACAGGTAGTTTGCTTCAATCTGCATTCAAATTCTGTTCTTTCTAGTTCTTTCTCTGAATGGAAACATCTCTCTCCATCATGAGTCTTTTGGAGGTTTCTTATAACCCTGCATTATTGAGAAGTGTCCAGTCTATTAAAACAGGTCATTACACATATGTTGTGTCTGTAATTGCATACAAATTTCTACTGGTTCTGCCCTACTCACTCAACATCAGTTTGTATAAGCCTTTCCAAGTAAATATATGAAGTCCATGTACTCCTCATTACTTATAGCACAATAGTGTCCCATTACATTCATATACCACAACTTGTTTAGCCATTTCCCAATTGATGGGAATTCTCTTAATTTCCAATTCTTTGCCGTCACAAATAGAGCTGCTATCACTATTTTTGTACATATGGGTCTTTCTCCCACTTCTATGATCTCTTAGGGATACAACCCTAGAAGTGGTCTTGCTAGGTCAAAGGGTATGAAATTATTTATAGCCCTTTGGTCATAGTTCCAGATTGCTCTTCAGAATGTTTGAATCAGTTCACAACTCCACCAAAAATGTAATGCTTCCATTCCAATTGTTCCACATCCTCTCCAGCTTTTATCATTTTCTAGTTTTGTCATCTTGGTCAATCTGAGCAGTGGGATATAGTATCTCAGAGTTGTTTTGATTTGCATTTCTCTAATCAATAGTGATTTAGAGCATATTTTTATATTTTTATAGATATTTTTAATTTCTTCCCCTGAAAACTGCCTTTTCAGATCCTTTGACCATTTATCAATTGGGGAATGACTTGGTTATCCTTGGTTGCAGTCCTACCTCTTTCACTTTATGAAATATCAAATTCCAATCCCTCCAGTCTTTTAATGTAGAAGCTGCTAGGTCCTGTGTAATAGTGACTGTAGTTCCACAATATCTGAATTGTTTCTTTTTGGCTGCTTGCAGTACTTTCTTCTTGACCTTGTAATTCTGGAATTTGGCTACTATATTTCTTGGAGTTTTCAATTTGGGATCTCTTTCAGGAAGAGTCCTGTTAATTCTTTCAATAACTATTTTACCTTCTGATTCTAGGACTTCTAGGATTCTAGGACTTTTCTTTGACAATCTCTTGGAGGATTTTGTCAGGCTGCTTTTTTCATCATGGATTTCAGGTGTACCAATAATCCTTAGGTTCTCTCTCCTGGATCTGTTCTCCAGGTCAGTTGTATTTTCCAGTGAGATATTTTGCACTTTCTTCTAATTTTCCAATCTTCATGTTTTGTTTGACTGAGTCTTGGTGCATCATAGATTCCTTAGTCTCAATTTGACTGATTCTGATTTTTAGTGAATTATTTTCTTCAATTTGTTTTTTTTTGTCTTTTATTTTTTATTTTTTTAAATTTAGCTTTTATTTGTTTTCTTGTTTACATTATTCATTTTCATTACATTTTTTGAATTACACATTTTCTCCCCGTCTTGCTCCTGCCCCAACCCTATAACAGCAATCCCACTGTAAAGCCCCTCCCCTGCTCTGCTCTCCTATTCAATTTGTTTTTGAAGCTCCTTTTTTAGAGAGGTATCTTCTCCAGTAAGAGTTTGAACTTTCTGTCCCAGTCCACAAATTTTTTTTTAGAGATTTGTTTTCTTCAGTGAGATTTTTTTTTCCAATTTTGTCACTGTAGATTCCAATGTATCTTCTACCTCTCTAATTTGGCTTTTAAAATCATTTTTGAGCTCCTCTAAGAATGCTTTTTGGGTTTGAGACCAATTCATATTCCCTTCTTCAGTCTCAGGTGTGGATACAGCATCCTTGGTGTCTCAAGAAATTGATTCTTCTTGTTCACAATAATAGGATTCAATTGTCTTTGGTCTTCCCTTTGTAAATTGCTTCCAGCCCATTTTGATTGCTTATTTCATGACCTTTAAAGTGTATTTCTGCTTCTGGGTTACAGAGGGTTCTGACATATGCTTCTCAAGTTGGGAACTTGGTGCCTGACTGTTGACTTTGTGTGCTGTAGCCTCTGGATGTCTAGACTGAGGCCAAGGCTGGTGTTTCCCCTGAGTTAGGGAGGGGTGGTCTGATTGCTTCAGATTTTTGCCTCTATGCCACTGGGCTACGGCTCAGGCAGACTCAGCAGGTGGTAGTCAATAGAGCTGGTAACTGCAGATTCCCCTGGTGGTGTTAAAGCCTATCTGGGCTTGTGTTGTTAGGGCTTTCTGGCTTCAGCACCCTAGGTTTTGGGAGTACCTGCAGGTTAGCTGAGGTGGGGTTATTTTGGGACCTGTCTCACCCTTCACTTCAAATTTCTTACTGCCTCAGTCACACACTTTCTCTGTGACTCCTAAGCCTGAGGCTATTTTCACTATTTCAGTATTTTACTCTGGGTGGGACATTTATCTCTGGGTTTTCTGGGTCAGGGAGAAGGAGTGGGAGCAACTAGGGTTCACTCTGCTCTCTTACCCTCTGGAAATTCAGGTAGGCGATTTCCAAACTTCCAGGCTGTGGGCTGATAGCCCCAGGAAAAGCTGCTGTTGCTGCTGTTGGCCCTGTGCTCTCTCTTACCCAGCTACAATCTACCCATCCTTTGTCATGTGGTGAGATGGCTGCAAATTTGATGTGGGTGAGTCTGTTGGCTGGGGCTCCTTCTCACTGTGCTGTAGTCTGCTCTCGGGTACGCACTAGTGTTGCCACCCCCCATGCTCCTTGATCTCCAGGATGCAAAAACAATATTATAGGATTACCAAGTTAGAGAGGGAAGCTACCTTGGAGACTATAGAATCATAAATCTAAAACTGGAGAAACTTCAGAGGCCATCTATTCTAATCCCTCCTTTTATAATTGAGGAAACTCAGACCCAAGAAAATTTAGATGCTTGCCCAAGATGTAAGGAGCAAGCTATATAACCAAAATCTGAATGACACTGAAACTGATTTTAGGACACATATGAACCCTTAGCCTACATATATAACCACAAATGGTCAATGTAGTCAACAGTTAGTAATTCAAGGATCTGTCATAATTTTTTTGTACTGTTACTTATTTTAAAATTGCATTTTGGTCTTATCTCTGACCAACACCATAACTTCTAGTAAGTACAGTAAATAAGTGTATAAGTAGCCAGTATAAATTAAGAATACCAGAAAGTAAGACTGCAAAGGTGGACCAAGAAGTCAACTACAAATCAGCTCAAAGATCAAAGGAGCATAATTTGCAAACCAAATAACCCAAAATCACATCCTGAGAATATGTGCTGAATTAGGACAAGCCATCTAAGTATTATTGTTAGAACTTTTTGGTCTTGTATTTAAAGTTCAGATAAATCTCTAGACATCTGCAGTAGGACCAGCAAACAACCAAATGACACTGATAACTTTGAGATGATGTGTATATGTCAATATTAAAGTCTTAATGGCAACTTTGAAATGATTTGGTTATGTTAATGAACTCATCCCAAGGTGAATGGTTAAGAATTAGTTTGTCCACCACAAAAACCCTATAAAAATGGGACCCCAAACTCCTGCCTTCCGAGCACTCTTCCATCTCCATCTCAATCAATGCCATAGAGTGTTCCCAACTGTTTGCCTTCTTTCACCACTCTATCCTCAACTGTACCTTGTCTGCCTCCATACAACCTTTCACTGCTTGTCTCAGGACTTTCTGTGCTTTTTCCCCCTATAACCTTTGTGCTTTATGAAAGTGTAATTGGAGCCTCATTTGCTGCTGCCATTGTGATCTTTCCAAGTGAGTAATCCAAGAATCAGGAATGCCTGCCTCATTTCATAATTTCACAAATTAAGTAGCACTTTAGTATTTAATTTTCCATAGATAAAAAACCATTTATATCTTAATAGATGAATCTTAGGAAATTGCTCCAGAATCAGTGAGGTTAAATGACTTGTTTAGGATCATGTGGCAATTAAGTATGAAAGGCAGGGTTTGGAACCATGTGTTTTTTATTCTAAATCTGGTATCGCAGAACATCACACTGCCTCCCATCCATGTTGGACTGGCAAGTGAATCCTTAACCTACACACGTAACTAAATAAGCAATAGATCCAGAGTGGTCAGCTTGTGTTTATATTTTGGATTTAAGTTTTGGAAAGCAATTTAGGATTAAATAACTAAAACATCCATACCTTTTGAACCAGAGCTTCCACTATTAGGCATATACATCAAGGAGGTCATTACAAAGTGAAAATCTTCATATAACCCAAAACATTTATAGTAGAATGTTTTGCAAAGAATTGTAAAGAAAGCAGATGCCTATGTAAGCAATGAACTCTAAAAATTGTGATACGTGAATGTAATGGAATATTGCTGTGCAAAGGGATGACTACAAAGAAGCATGGACAGATTTATATGAATTGATGAAGTTAAGTATGCCATAAGTAGTGCCAAGAAAACAAAGTACATGTAAATGGAAAGAAAACCCACTAAAGATCAATCAAAAATAAATGCTACAGAATTACAAAAAATAAGCATGAATATAAAGAAGAAATGTAAGAAGATACTTAGTGCATACATTTATAAATGTGGAAGGTCATGGGTGTAGTACATTGCATTTTTTTCAGTCTTTTGAATCAATTATTTTTGCTTGATTTTTCTTTTCCCTATTTTACTCATTTTTCTTTAAAATATTCTCTTGTATTGGATGTCTTTTTGGGAGAGAGGATACTAGAAAAAATTTAAGTAATTAAAAAAAGATACCAATTTAAAAAAATGTTTGGTTGATATTTTAACTGAACTAAGAAGCTGTTGGATTGATTTCAAAGAACACTTTATAATCGTATGCACATGACAACTACATATCTGTACTGGTAGACCTTCTTCCTATCCTCCTCTCTCTGTCTGATGAAGTCTTTCCTTTCCTTTTGGCCCATTTCAGGCATAAATAATGACACATGGGAGGGTGTGGACATGGATGGAATTTGGTTTTTCCTGAGTAGACTCACCCAGCTGATGGAAAATTCAATTTAAAAGTAATAGTTAACATTTGTAAGAGGTAACTGATAAATCTTGAGAAGGGAAATAAGTTCAATAAATGGGGATATAGCAAGAAGAAAATTTAGGCTATTTTATTTTAATATAGTATTTTATTTTCCCTAATTATGTATCAAGATAATTTTACCACTTTTATAAGATTTGGGGTTCTAAATCTTTCTCTTTCTCTCCCCTCTTCTGAAAATGGTAGGCAGTTTGATATAGTCTATCCATTTGGTATCATGTAAAACACAGTTCCAGATTCATCACAGTTGTGGAAAAAGAAACAAAATGGAGGAAGAAAAACATGAAAAAGAATAAACCAAGTGAAAAATGTGCTTCAATCTGCATTCAGAATCCATAGCACATAGGGATAATATTTTCTTTTCTGAGTCCTTTATAGTTCTCTTGGATTATTGTGTTGCTGAGAAGAACTGTTTCATTGAAACATATTTTTTCACTTAATTTATTCTTTCTCATGTTTTGTCCCCCTTTTTATGTTTGCTTTGGGATACAGACTTAGTACTGGTATTGCTGGATTGGAGGGTTTGCATGGTTTGTTTGCCCTTTGTGAATAGTTCCAAATTGCTTTCCAGGATGGTAGAAGGAGTTCACGACTTCATCAACAATGCAGTAGTGTCTCAATATTTCCCCATCTTCTCCAACATTTATAATTCTCTTTTTCTGTCATATTAGTCAATCTGATTGGAGTAAGGTAGTATTTCAGAGTTGTATTAATTTGCATTTTTCTAATCAAAAGTGTTTTAGAGCACTTCTTCATATATGCATAGATAGTTTTAACTTCTTTATCTGAAAACTGCCTATTCAAGTCCTTCAATCATATATCAATTAGGGAATGGCTTGTACTCTCAGTTCTTCATATAGCTGAGAAATGATAACTTTATTAGAGATACTTGCTGTAAAGATTGTTTCCCAGCTTTTCTTCTTTTTTTCTAATCTTGGTTGCATTGGTTTTCTTTGTACAAAAGCCTTTTATTTTAATATGGTAAAAATGATCTATTCTGCATTTAGTAACATTCTCTGTCTCTTGATTAGTCATGAATTCTTCCCCTACCCATAGATCTGACAAGTAAACTATTCCTTGCTCTTCTAATTTGATTGCTTCATTTTCTATGCTGCCTTTTATCAAGATAGAGCTTCCTTTCTTCTCTCTTTTAATTAGGTCTATTTTTTGCTTTTACTTTGTCTAAAATCTGGATTACTTTTTTTTACTTCAGTTGAAATATAATAGATACTTTTCCAGCCCCTTTCCTTTACTCTATGTGTTTCTCTCTGCTTCAGGCATGTTTCTTGTAAGCAACATATAGTAGGATTTGGGTTTTGGATCCATTCTGCTATGCACTTTTGTTTTATGGGAGAGTTCATCCCAATCACATTCACAATTATGATTACTACCTGTGTATTTCCTCCCATTCTATTCTTTCTCCTGTTTGTCCTCTCTCTCCTTTCATCCTTTCCTTCATCAACATTCCTTTCCACCAGTCCCCAACTACCAGCCCTCCTTTACTTAAATTCTTCCCCTCCTACTTCCTTGTCAGGTAAGACAGATTTCTATGATTGCATATAATATTCCATTTTTGAGTCAATACTGATGAGAGTAAGGTTAAAGCAATGACTATCACCTACCCATCCTCCCATCTTACCCATCACTGGCAGTTCTTTCTCACCAATTCATGTGAGATAATCTACCCCCATTCTATCTCTCCTTTCTTTCTGAATCTACTGTGCTACTCTTTCTCATCCTTTAAGTTTTTTATGTAATTACTTCAAATTCACCTTATACCCATAACCTCTATGTATACTCCTTCTAACTCTATTAGTGATACAATTTTTAGGAGCCACAAGTATTTTTCCATGTGCAATTTAACTGTACTGAATCTCCTGTTTTCTTTTCCCTTTTTACCTGTTCACACTTCTCTTGGGTCATAATATCACAGGTCAAATTATTGGTTTATTTCTGTTCTTCTCTTTATGAATACTTGAAATCCTTCTATTTCATTGAATGAACTTTCTCCCCCTTTATGTATTATGCTTAATTTTCCCAGGTGAGTGAGTCTTGGTTGTGGTCCTGGTTCCTTTACCCTCTGCAGTATCATGTTCCATGAGCTCTGATTGTGTAATGTTGCAGCTGCCAAGTCCTGAGTGATCCTGAATGTGACTCCCTGATATTTTAATTCTTTCTGGCCACCTGTAATGTTTTTCCTTTGACCTGATAGTTCTGAAATTTGGCTATAATGCTCCTTGGGGTTTTTATTTGGGAATATCTTTCCTGAGGTGATTGGTGGATTCTTTCAATGCCTATCTTGTCTTCTAGTTCCAAGACATTGTAATAGTAATGTAATTTGATCCCTCTGTATTGGCAAAGCTGACAGGTACTTAGCATGTAGTAACTCATCAAACTTCTGTTAAAAAAAACAGAAGGTATCAACCCCTGCTACTGATGTAACAGGAAATGGCTGAAACAGGAAGCAGCTAATGCCATGTGTATATAAGGAGAAGCCCCTGCTGGGTCCGACAGGTCTTCTTGAAGCAAGCTTCATGGAGGCAGAAGCTGCTGGCTCTAGGGAGGATGAAAAGGAAAGGTGTCCCAACACTGAAAGAATAACTTTGATCTTGGGAAGCTGTGTGAAGTGATTTTGATTCTGGAAATCAGCTGGAGCTTCTGCTGAGGAGCTGCTGAGCCCAAGGACCACCAGAGCTTCTGGGAGCTGCCAAAGATATCCAAGGGCCACCTGGAGTTGCCAAAGACTGAGGAAGCATGACTGTGATGATGGTACTTTGAATGAATCTGTTTGTGGCTTTGTTAAGGTATGATTTCTCTGGAAGAGAGACTGTGAAGTATACAAGGTGGACTGGAAACTGGGAGCTTCAGTGTAGAAGAGGAAGTGCATGGATAGCTGGAAAAGGACCTGGGAGCTGAATGCCTTTAAACCCAGGTGAAAGTTTTGTGAATCCAGGTCAGATCTTGGACCATGGAAGGGGATCCAGGGAATCCAAGAGACCACCCCAAATCAATATGAAAGAAGTCTTTATTTGGATCCTGTGTACTGACTGCAAATTATAATTTACTAGTGACCTAGTGGTGAAGAGCTTGTGTGTTTTCTGATGATTGAATAGTGAATGACTGAATAGCAACTGATTTGTAACTTGGTGTGCCCCATGAGTGGAGAACTTTGACTATTGTACTTTGTGTCCTTTAAGGAGTCAAGCTTCCTTAAGGATGATTGAATGATTGGGTTACTAAGTGATTGAGTGACTAAATGAATGTACTTTGTTCAAAACTTTGTGGCCATTGTGGTGAAAACAATGTGACTATGTTAGTAATAAATTGTTTTGAATGCTGTATCTTGATTTTCTGTGATAGGTTATAACATTTGAATGCTATACCCTGATTTCTGTGAATGTTTTGCTCTGATTTGTTATTGAATAGAGTGCTCACTATACTGTGTAATCAGAAACTTAAAAGCTGGTAACAGCAGCCACCCTCTGGAAAGCTGCTTGTGTGTGGCCTTACAGACATCAGGGCAGATTTCCTTGATAGTTTCTTGAAAGATGATGTCCAGTCCTCCTTTTTATTATGACTTTCAGGTGGTCCAGCTATTCTGACATTGTCTCTCCTGGATCTGTTTTCCAGGTCATGATTTCCCATGAACTATTTTCCATTTTTTTGAATTTCTTTGTTTTATTCATGATGTCTCACAGAGTCATTAACTTCCACTCAGACAATTCTAACTTTTAAGGTGCTGTTTTCCTTAATTAGCTTTTGCACATTCTTTTTTATTTAGTCAATTGCACTCTTTAAGGCATTGTTTTCTTTTTCCAAGCTGTTGAGTCTTTTTTTTATAATTATCTTGCATCATTCTCATTTCTTTTCATTATTTTTCTTCTACCTCTCTTAAATTATTTTAAGTACATTTTGAGTTCTTCCATGACTTATTTCTGGACTTGAGACCATTTCCTGTTTTTCTTTAGGGTTTTGCTTATAGAATATTTGACATTGTTGTTCTCTTCTGAATTTGTGTCTTGATCTTCCCTGTCACCATAATATTCTATGACCAGATTTTATTTTGTTCATCTTTTTTTTTCTTTTTCCCTCTTCCCTTTCTTTTAAATTTGAGCTCTATACCTGGGGTGAAAGTGGCACTGTCTCAGGCTTCTTGTGCTAATGGCTACAGGTCCTGACTCTTTACCTGATACTGTGCTAAGGTTGTCCTGAGACCCATGAAGAACCCTCATGCCTGCTGTTGCTCTGAGGGGTTGAGGTGGGGGTTGAGTGGTGCTAATTCAGGCTGTAGGGGTCTGGCAGTTTACCTGGTGATGGTCCTAGTGCTGATGTCTGGTATGTGCTGAGATTTGGTGGAGGTATTTCTGTGTTTCCCAAGTACTACAATGGTGGTTTGGCCTATGGAGGCTACCCGCTTGCCCAGGGCTAAGTTGAAACATGGAGGAGCTGATGCTGGCTGGTGACTGTCTGTTTGCTTAGGCACCCACAGGGTTGGTGTTTACATGTTTGCCCAGGGGCTTTGCTGAAACAGTTGGAGTTCTGGCCTCTAGAGGATGCCTATTTGCCTGGAGCTACACTGAAGCATGTGCTGATGCTCATGGTGGTTCTCACAACTAGAGTCTGCTGGTTCCCCTGGCTAATACATGCTAAAGCATGTGAGGGATCCTGGTGTTGGTATTTGCCTGATCCACCACACTGGGGCTCAGGATCTCTTGTTGTTTTGTTGCTGGCTTGCTGGAATGCATCCCATCCTGGACTGCTCCCTTTTCACTCAAGTGAAATAGACCTTTCTTGCCAATCCTCCAAGTTTCTTGGATTAAAAAATTGTTTCACTCCATGTTTTTTGCTGGTTCTTCTGTTACAGGTTTTATTTTGGGTTTCTATTTTACGGTTGATTGGAAATGAATATGAGCCTTCCACAGATTTACTGCTTACTCCATCATCATGGCTCCTGGAAGTAAATTTAGTTTATTTTAAAGAAAAATTTTCTAATAGCAGCCTCCTAATACCTCCAGCAGCTGCAAACACCCAAGATTTGGGATAGAGCTCTCCTCTCTGAAAGCAGAGTTCCACAGAGCTAAAAAGTCAAGTAATTGGCTGGCAAAATGATCAGGCAAAGGAAGCAAAGTAAGAACAGCAATCCAACTTTAGATTCCTTTTTTGGGGACAAAAAGGATCAAATCACGGAACAGGAGGAAGACAACATGGTCAGAACTGCTTCACCAAAAGCTTCCAAGAAAATATAGACTGGTTACAAGCCATAGAGGAATTTAAGAAGGATTTTGAAAACCAAATAAGAGAAGTAGAGGAAAAATTTGGAAGAGAAATGAAAATCATGCAAGAAAAGAGAGTCAACAGTGTGACTGAAGAAAATAACACTTAAATAAATGAACTCAAATGGCAAACGAGGTCCAAAAAGCCAATGAGGAGATTACCTTAAAAAGTCACATTTGCAGATGAAAAAAGCTTCTCAAAGCTTTCTGAATTTTAATTTCCTTCAGAATTAGAGTGGAGCAAATGGAAGCAAATGACTTTATGAGAATTCAAGATACTATTAAACAGATACACACAAATGACAAAAACAAGGCAATGTGAAATATCTCCTTTAAATAAAAAACACTGACCTGGAAAATAGATGCAGGAGAGGCAATTTAAAATTTACTGGATTACCTGAAACCCACAATCAAAAAAAGAACCTAGAAAGAATCCTTCAAGAAATTCTCAAGGAAAATTGCCCCAATATTTTAGAGTCAGAGGGCAAAATAGAACTTGAAAGAATTCACCAACCACCTCTTGAAAAAGATCTCCAAAAGAAAGCTTTTAGCAATGTTATAGCCAGGTTCTGGAGTCACCAGATGAAGGAGAAAATATTATAAGCTGTCAAGAAGAAACAATTTGAATACTGTGGAAACACAATTAGGATAACCCAGGATCTAGCAGCTCCAAGTTAAGGGACCAAAGGGCCTGGAATGTGAAAATCAGAAGATCAAGGGAGCTAGAATTAAAACCAAGAATCACCTACTCAGTAAAATTGAGTGTAATGTCCCAGGGGAAAATATGGTCATTCAACAAGGTGGAGGACTTTCAAGCATTCTTGCTGAAAAAAACAGATCTGAAAAGAAAATTTGACACTCAAATACAAGAAGCATGAGAAGGTAAACATGGAAAAAAAATCATAAGGAACTTGTCAAAGTTGAACCATTTACATGCCAACATGGAAAAAC
>JAQQSW010002636.1:0-14900 GCA_028646575.1 Pseudocheirus occidentalis
ATTCAATGAGAGTAAATGAAAGTAAAGTTGTAACTGTTATCCCTTGCCTCTTTTTTTTTTTATGGGATGATTAACCCCATTTTGTCTCTCCCTGTCTCCTCTCATTCAAGTCCACTCCCTCTTCAAAATTTCACCTTATGAAGTATCATCTCATCATTCATATAGACTGATCATATTTTAGAGATATATGATATATATGTATATATCATATATCTCTAAAACTTACTTTGATATTTTTAGGACTTGTGATTTCATCAATGGAGGTATTTCTTTACTAAAGTGAATCATAATTTATTTTTAAAATTAAATTATTTATTTTACATTTTCAATACTCACTTCCATAAGCTTTAAATTTTCTGCCCTTTCCTTTCCCCTCTCTCCCCAAGACACCTTGCAATCTGATATAGACACTACACATGCATTCCTATTAAACACATTTTTACATTACTTATATTGCATAGAAGAATTATAGCCAATTGGAAAAAAAACCGAGAAAGAAAAAAAAATAATAAACAAACCAAAAAAAATTGTTTCATTCTGCATTCTGACTCCATAGTTCTTTTTCTAGATGTTACTGACATTTTCCATCATGTGTCCTTTGAATTATTTTAGGTCTTTGTAATTGCTGAGAAGGGCTAAGTCTATCAAAAACAGTCCTCACACACTGTAGCTGTTACTGTGTACAATGATCCCCTCGTTCTGCTCCCTTCACTTAGCATCAGTGCATATAAATCTTTCTAGGCTTCTTTGAAGTCTGCCTGTTCATCATTTCTTATAGCACAAGAGTATTCCATTACATTCATATACGACAATTTGTTTAGGCATTCCCCAATTGATAGGTATGCCCTCAATTTCCACTTTTTGGCCACCACAAAAAGAGCTGCTATAAATATTTTTGTACATATGAGTCCTTTTCCCATTTTCATTATGTCTTTAGAATACAGCCATAGAAGTGGTATTGCTGGGTAAAAGGGCATGTAAATTTTTATAACCCCATGGGTATCATTCCAAATTGCTCTCCAGAATGGTTGGATCAGCTAACAACTTCAACAACAATGAATTAGTGTTCCAACATCCCCACATCCTCTCCAATATTTATCATTTTCCTATTTTGCCATGTTAGCTAATCTGACAGGTGTGATGTGGTACCTTATTTTGATTTTCATCTCTCTAATCAATAGTGATTTGGGGCATTTTCCCTATGATTATAGATAGCTTTAATTTCTTCCTCTGAAAATTGCCTTTTCATATCCTTTGACCATTTATCAATTGGGGAATGATGTGTATTCTTTCAAATTTGACTCAATTCTCCATATATTTTAGAAATGAGACCTTTATTAGAGACACTGGTTTTAAAAATTCTTTCCCAATTTTCCACTTCTCTCATAATCTTCTTTGCATTGGCTTTGCTTGCACAGAAATTTTTCAATTTAATATGACCAGAATTATTTATTTTGCAGTTCATAATATTCTCTAGCTCTTTCTTGGTCATAAATTCTTCCATAAATAGGACAGATAAATTTCCCTTGCTTCCCTAATTTATTTATAGTATCAGCCTTTATATCTAGATCATGTAACCATTTGGACTTTATTCTGGTATATGATGTCAGACATTGGTATGTGCCCAGTTTCTGCCATACTATTTTCCAGTTTTCTCAGTAATTTTTGTCAAACAGTGAGTTCTAATGCCAGAAATTGGGTATTTGTGTTTATTGAACTGTAGATTGCTTTAATCATTGACTATCGTGTCTTGTATACCTAACCCATTCCACTGACATACTCCTCTATTTCTTAGCCAGTACCAAGTGATTTAAATGATTGCTGCTTTACAATACAATTTACAATCTGGTGTGCATAGGCCATCTTCCCTAGAATTTTTTTTCATTAATTCCCTTCATATTCTGAACATGTTGTTCTTCTAAACAAAATCTGATATTGTTTTTTCTAAGATCTAAAAAATATTTTTTGGTAGTTTGATTGGTATGGCATACAAACCATAATTTCTCGACAGATGAGTAGCCGGTAATCAATAGTTGCTGTATCTGAAAAATAATTATTAAGGAGTAGCTAACATTTTGGTTTGATAAGTTAATTTCCAGACAAGAAATATATAGTTCATCAAGCCCTACCAGTCTGGTTGGATCTGAGTTCGTGCTTCACTGGATAGCCTTTAAGCACCCTGTATCAGGACCATGATGTGATATGACATTGGAGTAGGACTTTCATGTAAGGACTATATATTTTTAGTATCCTACAACAAAACTGAGTCTCATGATTATTTTGCTGTGATCTTCTTGGAAAATATATTTTGGACTCGGACAACAAATCTTATTTTCGTATCTGCAAGATGTATTATGCTTTAAAAACTTTTGAAAAATTTGAAGGGTATATTTTCCTTTTTCCCTTTGCATTTTACCATCTGGGATCTCTTCATTCATGTAGACTATCTTAAGGACACAAACTTTATTTTCAAGAACATTTCATCCTGATTGAAAAGTGTTGACTAAATCTAAGTGAACGTCAAATTATTTGCCACACTTTTATTATTTTTGTATTACAGAGAATAAAATATATACATTCTAATTTTATACAGAAATAAGGCATAAACACCCATTACTACTGTGGTGGACTCAATGGCTACTTGAAAGTGTCTGAATCAAGGAAAACTGATATAAGATCACTCCTTTAGATCCTAAAGAGTGTATACTATTGAAAGAAGTTCATTCAGATAGCATATGACAGTTCTCAAGCAACCTACCACTGAACTTAGTCCCAATGAGTCATCCCAGATCAAGGACTATAATACTGATCTTAGACTTTAAAAGAGCCAGAAACAAACTAGACACCCTGGAGGGAAATACAAATGTTATTCATTCTCTTCTATGCCTATAAAAGAGGACTGCTGACGAAAAGAGCACACAGACATTGGCAGAAAAGACCTCCTTCACATCTCCAGTAGAAAATAACCTTCTTAAAGGTAAAGGGTGATTTATTTTTCATCTATACCCATCATTTTTTACTTAGGATGCATATAGTACTTAATATGCAAATAAGTGGGTAATAAATTATTGAACTGAAATCCTTAGGTAATTTAATGCATCCAGGCTAAAACAATGTATACATAAATCCTACTGACTTCTTACTTTTTTTTCCCCTTAGGGAAGCACCTAGGCACAGAGGTAAGAATACTAGATTTAGAGTAAAGGAATCAGTTTACAAAATTTCCCTTTCTGAGTTACCTTGGCAAGCGACTTAACTCATATTGACTTTAATTTTCTCACCCATAAAATGAGTGGGTTGGGCTAGATGGAAATCTACAACTCTATAGCCACCTAATTTTTCTGCCTCTGTGCTATCCTAAAGCTCTGGTCCTATGATATATTGAGTAAAATATACACTCATGTATTGTCTGGGAACAAATGACTATAGATCCTCATTTTCTACCAGCTCATTACTATTGTAATATTGTCTGATATGTTAAAAAATTAGGTGTTTTCATTTGGCTTTTTGAAACATTGCATATATACTAGGTTAGAATAATTATTCACTTAAGGGATCATTTGGAAGTTTACATTTCACACAATCAGACAATTTCCTGTTGATAAAACATACACATTCAATAAGTAAATGGGATAATATATACTGTAGAATTTCAGAGCTGGAAGACATTTCATAAATCTTCTAGTCCTATCCTTACCTATATAAGGATATCGCCAACACAACCGGCTTTAAAACTTTGTTTGAGTATCTCCAGTGACTAGATCCAAATACTTTCTGATGATGATCATTCTGGTTTTTGATAGCTCTTGTTGGCATTTTTTTTCTCACATCTGGTTTAACTCTTCCTTTGCAACTTCCATCTATTGCTGCTAATTTCTTTTTTTCCTTTGGAGACAGTAAAAATTAATGTTACTCTTCTTTCAGGCGACAGCCCTTGAGATACTTAAGATGCTTCTTTTACCATCCCCATAAGTCTTACATCCTTCATTCTTTCTTATGGATGATCTTGGTCATTAACCATACTAGGTACCTTCATCTTGATACTCTTCAACTCATCAATATCCTTACAAAAATGCAGAGTTCAGAGCTCAATGATATTTTGTATCATAAAATTTGATCTCCAAGACACTAAAGAACGATGGCTACATGCTTAGACAAAACTATGGCGTTAAAAGAAGATGTTAAAAAAAATAATTTAAGGTCATAGCTGACATTACTATATACCTTCCTTCTTTTCTTATTCTAATATCAATACCCTACTATCTCAGTCTTGCTTTCTTGTCCCCAGCACTGCACATTATATCTTTTTTTATATAGCATTTATATGATGGAAAAAAGATAATATTATTTTAAAGCTTCAATGTTCTTAGGTTTTATTATTAAATGTTCATTGTTTCTGCCTCGTCTGCTAAGAAACATAAAATCAACAAACATAAAAATATCTTTCAAGGAAGGTCATTTTATAATGCTGTTTGCCACCCAAACACACATGTGGAGATGAAATTTTGATATTCTGAACATAAATGTATTTCATGCCTTTGGTATTAGAGTTATAATAGAAATTTTGGTTACTGCCTGAACTTGAATACACTTTGATGGTACATAATCGTAGACTTCCTAGATATATCCCACAAGATACCTTCCAAATGAGACAATCATTTTTATTTTTACAGAAAACAAACGGAAATATTCACATTAATAGAAAACCCAAAACAAACAAAGGCTACTTGAATGACAGACTACTTGGGGAAAAAATGTTTAAAAAAAATTAGAATGAACCCAACTCCCCAAATTGTACAAATTATGTACAATTTACATAGTACATGTGGAGGAGTTAAACTCCAATGAAATGAGACACAGAATATAAGGTTGGAAGTAATCCTAGAGGTAATCCTTTTCAACCTAACAATTATAGTGTTCATGAGGTTTTTTTCCTCCAGGGATACTATACTCTCATTGTGAGGAAGGTGGGGAATGTAGGGGAGAAGGGTTGTTTAATTTTTATCTTTATATCCCTAGTCCCATGGACAATGCCCAGAACAGAGAAGTATCTAATGTCTCATTTGCTTTTGTTGTTTTTTATTATTATTTACACTTTAAATGTTAAAGAATCCCAGAAGGTAAGAGGATATGGGAATTTCAGAGAGCAGCAATTTCAACAAGATAGCAGAGTGCAGGTATAGAAGATAAAGGTATTCTAGTATGACTCTAACTTAGAACATGTGAGAGAAATAACAGGGCATAAGGTTGAAAAAATAGTTTGGGATCATGTTGCAAAGAACTTTGCATATCAGACTTAGAGATCTGAATGGTGTTTACCTATTTTTTTAAAATTCTGAACTTCAATGTACATGCATGAACATATATACATGCACATAGAAACATTTCCATACGCATAACCAAATATCAAAGGATTTTGTAAATTAATTGTGAATCTCCATTTCATAGTACTTACTTTCAAAAATGCTTTAAATTCAATACAACTTTAACAACTGTCCTTGTTATCTGCATCTCTTTCCAAATGTCTTACCCTTCTCTCCTGTGCATTTTAAAAATTATTCTCTCAGGGATATCTAGGTGGGGCAGTGAATAGAACACCAGTCCTGGAGTCAGGAGGACCTGAGTTCAAATGTGATCTCTGTAATGGTAATGGAATTTGGAGATGCCCCTGAATTGACTCGGCTTTTGGGTTGAGTGCTAAGACCCAGAGCTTGTGAATCCCACTTGTGGGATGGACTTGTTGATGTGAAGATAGAGGGCTGAACTGGGAGGAGCCATGAATTGAGAAAGAGCTCAAGCCCAGAGAAAGCCAGAAGAAGAAAGACTTTTGGAGAGAACAGTATCCAATGTTGTGGAGCCTGAGTTCCTGAGAGAGACTGCTAAGAGCCCATTGGAGCTGGCCAGGACTTTTGAGGACAGCCACCTGGAGCTGCTGAGAACTGATGAAGCATAGTTGTGATGCTAGTATTTTGTCTCTCTGTTTTGATGTTGTTTTTCCAGATTCACCTGATGGTGGACAGTGCTGCTGTTGTAGATGTCCTGAAACCTGGTTGTTGGTGCAGAAGCCCTGAAGAAAGATTTTTTTGTTGTATTTTCACTGAAATCCTGGAACGGTTTCTGAGACTCTTCTACAGGCAGAGTGTGACTTGATGAGGACACTGGCTATGGCTTTGTTGAGCCTTGTCTCCCTAGGAACTGAGATTGCTGAGGGCTTGCTTCCAGTGAAAATGAAAGAGGGGCCTTCCTTTGGGTTTTCAATGCTGAGAAATTGATCAATTATTGATCTTGTTATGGCTTAAGGGTAGATGGTCTTTTGTGCTGTCCTGCTCCCTTTTGAGAAAGTGCTTGGTGTAAATGGATGGTATTGTAATTACTTTGAATCCAGGGGTGGGAAACCTTTGGCCTTCTTCTGATGATTGGAAACTGATCTCATTTGAGAAGAGACTTTGACTGACTAAATGAATGTACCCTCTAGGGGTGGAGTAGTACCTGGACTAAATTAAGAACTTACTTGTGAAATGAATGAGTTATACTATATTTTGATTTTCCCTGTTCTGTGAATGTTTGCTGAATAAATGGGGTTTGCTATGCTGGTAATCTGAACCTTGGAAGTTGCCTTTGCTTGGCATTACAACCTCAGACATTTGGCACATTTACTAGCTTGTGACCTTGGGCAAGTCACTTAACCCCAATTGCCTTGATTTCCCCACTCAAAATATATTCACTTTCCTTTTAGTATCACTATTGCTAACTCTACCTCCTCCTCTTCTTTCCTCCATTAAAAATGGAAGAAAAAATAATCCCTCATAACAAAAAAAAACAAAGTCAAATAAAACATTCATACATTAATCATAATCAAAATTGGATAACTTTTTCTGCACCTGGGGTCCAATATATGAATGTCAGGGGTTGGGCAATCCAAGCTTCATCGAAAGTTCTCTGGAGATAAAATTATTTTTAAAAAATAGAGTTAAGTTTTTCAAAGATTTTCCCCCTCATAACATTGTTTTCTCCTTTAAAAACTGCTCTCTTTGTTCTGTTTATTAGTTTAAACTTCCCAGGATCCTCTGAAATCATCTTTTTAAATTTTTTATGGCTCAGTGAAAATCCTTCAGTTTTTTTCAACCATTTTCCAACTGATGGACAATCCCTAATTTCCAGTTATTTATTGTACTTTTTCCTCTTTTTAATCCCCTCTTCAGGGTGAAGAATTTTGCTTTTATTATAGCTGTTTTCCTGTAACTATCCTATTTTTGAGTCTCACATAGTCTGTGTGTGTGTGTGTGTGTGTTTGACTTTCATTTATCTGGCTTATAGAGATTAGTTTTATCTGATGTTCCCTAACCGTATCCTCTCCATATTGGCAAACACTTCTCTCACACACCAAATGTGAGAAATAATAAATAAGTTCCACCTCTTCTTCCTCCTTTCTACACTGTTTAATTCCTTTTACCCTGATTCTTCTATTTCTCTTCTTATAACCTTCAGAATAAAATAATGATCTTTTTTCTCCTTATTTGACACTTTTCATAATTTTATTTAAATAAATTCAAGATCTGGAGGGTAGTAATTAGTTTTCATTTATTAGAATATTAGTGTCACATTATTGCTGAGTCCCTTTTAATTGTCAAGTTGAATTTACTTTGGAATTTTCTTTTGACTTGTGTTTTCATTTTGAAGTTTTTACTCAGTTTTTTTTCAGTCAGGAATGCTTGAAAGTACTCTATTTTAGCAAATGGTCCATTTCTTATTCCTTTCTAAGCGTATATCAGCTTGGTTACATACATACACACATTATCTATCTCTCTATCTCTCTATCTTCTTTGGAGTATTATGTTTCAGCATTTCTCATTTATGGTAGAAGTCACCAGGTCTTGTGTGATCTTGACTATGGATCCCTGATACTCAAACTGTTTCATACAGGATGTTTGGGCTGTATTTTTCTTTGACACAATAACTTTATATTTTGACTGTAACATATCTGGAAATTTTCCTTTTGGTGTTTTTTTTCTCCTCAGGAATTAATTATTGTATTCTTTCCATCATTATTTTACACTCTGGTTGTAATAGATAAGGGCAGTTTTCCATCCACCAAAACTGTAATTTTAGGCTTTTATTTTTTTTACTTTTGCATCTTAATTTTCAGAAAATTTGAGAACTTTTAAATATTTTCTTCTAGATGTATTTTCCAAGTTAGTTATTTCAATTAGAAAATACTTTTTTTTTATTATTTTTTTCCCTGAAATTGTTCTACTTTAAAATTTTCTTATTGAGTTATTAATACATTTTTGGTACATTTTCATTCTTAAAGATTACTTTTGTGAGATTTATCAGTTTCTTTTCTAAGTTTATTCTCTTTCTACTTTATTTAGGTATGCTTTTTTATTAGTCTTAATCTTTTATTTCATTTCCTCTAAATATTCATTGTCTTTGGAGAAAATCAGTATTTTCCTTTGAATCTATGCTTGTAAAAACTCATCATGTTTATCTAATATATTTAGTTAACTTTGAACCTTCAATAATTATTTAAAGTGGTCAGGTTATTTTTTGGTTTATTCATCTCTCCAGGTTTCTACGAGAGTTGGTTTTTACTTGAGGTGGAGTAATCTGTCCTGCTTGTCATCTACCTGGGTTACTAGACTTCCTGTGCTTCCCTCCCCTCTAGTATATTATGGACATTGGAGTTTCACAGAACTGCAATGTCAAAGTCATTCTCATTTTAGAGCTCAAGGGAACTAAAAGCCCGGCAATCTTAGGTTGATCATTGTGGAAACACATAATCACACTAATAGCTAGAACTCAACATCAGTCCCAAGGTGTCAGAGATTTTCTGGAACTGAGACTTTCTTATGAGATACCTATAATCACTGAGATCCCTTGAAAATGTTTCAATAGTAATTTTCTCTACTTGTACTTGGTAACAGAGGATTCTAGCCTTTTCATTCTAGCTTTTACATCCTTCTACAATCTTGCCTACAGGTTTCTAGATTACTTTTTGTGCAGGTACAGGATTCAAGAAGTCACTTTAATTTAGTTTCCTATCATTTAAACTTTATTTATAAATTTATTAACTGCATTATAATATCCACATGTGTATAGTCCCATTAGTGTATAATTTACCAAGTTCTCCAGAAGATGTGATAAGATATTGAATAAATATAAACATATTTTAGATCTTTAAAAACTCATTTTTATATTATGATTTGAGAATTCAGACTAATCTCTGCTTCTTTTGTGGCCATGAGCTAATCAGTACATTTTAGTTTAAGAGTACCAGTATGCATAATCATTTTTTAAATCACATATTAAATATTTTTTCCAGATTTTGAAATTAGAACTCACAAAAGCACCTCTAGGAACTACATTCATTTTAAATATAAAACCAAATAATAAGTTCCATTGATACATTGTTGTTCTTTGCTCTTTTGCCTCTATGTCACATTTATTTTTACAATGCTAACATGATCTACATTTTATTCCAACTAATATTTGTGTAATTTTTCCAGCATTATAGTAGCTTTCTTTTAAGTTCCTGCAATTTGTTATTTTTTTTCCTCTGAGGAAATCACCTGCTCTTCATCTATAAACAGTATGAAAAAAATGAACAATTTTGTAGCAAATGCCTTCCTACAATGACTTAATATTTATTGTTTATTTGTTTGGTTATATTCAATTCTTCCTGACCCCGTGGACCACAGCATGTCAGGTACTTCTATACTCCACCATCACCAAAGTCTGTCCAAGTTCATGTTTGTTGCTTCGATTACACTCTATTTTTAATAATAGTTGCCCCCATTTATATAGATCTTTGCTGTTTTTTGTAAAATTTTCCTCACATAGGAAATAAATAGTATATCATTTTCTCAAAATTTCTTGTGGAGAAACTGAGTCTCAGGAATATTAAGTAACTTGTCCATGGCTATAAAACTAGTAAATCTTGAGGCTGAATTTTGAAATAGTTCTTATTCTAAGTCATCCATTCTTTCTTTTGTACTATGTAGCCTATCTAATTTTTCCATATCAATAAATACCACTGCTAGTTCCTGTGGAATATGTATTTAATTTGGAATCAGAAAACCTTGCTTTAAAATATTTGCTCCTGTGACTTTAGCCATCTCTCTCTCTCTCTCTCAAATCATGGGATTAGACACATGATCTCTAAGTTCTCTTTTATTTTTAAGTATATGTTTTAATCATATGCAAATCTGACTCGCCTACACACACTAAAGCTGTGTTGTTTTCCTTTCTTTTATTTTATTTCCATCAAATAGCTACTTTAATGTTATGGCAAAAGTAATTAATTGTTAAAGTAATTTCTGATTGATGCACCAAGTTCCTGTGGAGAAAAACATTAATCAATTAAGTAGTTCTCTAATGTTATGCTCTTAAATTTCACAAAAGACATTGTAGTTAATAGGATGCAATCAACTTGAAAACAAAACATAAATAAACAAATGAATCTTGCCTCAAAATGTGTTTTAGCATATCAAATGTAATCCAGCATGAACAGATCAGAAATGTCCTGATTTCAATCTGACACCGACCTTCAGAAGAATGAGATTCCATTATTTGTTCAGAGGCTGTTTCTAACACAGTTCACATCATTCAATTTTTGTTGTTGTTATCATTTTAGAAAACTTTCTTGTCACTTGCTCACTCCATTGAACACTTTGAAATTATAAATAAAGCTTATAAAAATTTAATGGGGAACAGAGCCTACTGCCAAGAGTCAGGTTTTGGCAGCTTAAACAATTCTAGGGGCAATTACAGAGCTGAAGAAGGAGATTCATACTATGATATTTTCCCTACAGAAGTTGGACAGACATAAACTCTCAACAATGCTTTGAACATGAGTATCTGGAGTTTGATAGGGAGGCAACAGGTCAAACAAAATATCTTTATGGATTTATTTTTTGTTTGATGGATTTTTAAAATAAATTAAAAATACTTTAAGGTCACATTCCAATTTATGAAATTCATATTATTGTCTGACTATTGTAAAATCTGTTTTAAAATTTGGAGAGTATTGTAAGTCCAATTTACTTTAACTGAGACTATTTTTATGGACACTTAATAACAGCACTGCTATTGTACTCATCTCAGCTGGAAAAACAGAATGGAAAAAAAATTAAAATATCTTCAAGCAGTGACCCTAAATCAAGGTAATTACAGATCAAGCAAATACCAGTACTAATTATTGTGCCACTTTGTCCCTACTTGATTCTCATTTTAATGAATTTTTCTACCTGCTAATCTTTAAAGTTCTAAAAAGAATGAACTGTTCAGACTTGTGACAATAGACTTATGGTACATTAATACAGAACAGTTTCTTAGAATGCATATGGAAAGAAAGTGTTAACTTTTATTTTTTCGTAATGGTCAATATTGTCACTCTTTCTCAACTTTTTCATTGCTATCAAATTAATGGATATAAATTGAGACACAAAGAGGATAGAGAATTTTCATTGTCATTTAGTAAGTCCTTTTGACAGGAATTTAGCATGATTTATTATTCTGTTTTAGTACCTAAAGGTCTTTTGGAGAGTTGATTTTCGGTTTTCAAGAAACTATCTTTCTATAGTACCCTGAACCTTTCAATTCAAAGGTTCCATGTTTTAAATCAATTTTAATTCCAATGTACAGTAAGTAGGAACTATTCTGTTCTTATATTATCTGGACAAATTTCACCAAATGTCGTGGAAAATCTCCTATCAGCTAATGCAAAAGTTGGATGATTTATCCAATCAATGGACAACAAGTAGGAATCATGAGATTCTTCCTACTGCCCAGGTAGACATGAGAAGAAGCTTTCTTTTTCTCTAAGCAATTCCTTAGAAACCTACTGGCACCATAGTAACATGCTGACTCCACTGACTGAATTTTCACAGAATGCTGACATACTGGAACACATAACTACATCTCAGAGGCAATATTCACAACTCTATAAAGGAATCGCATGTGGGTGAAATCCATAATACGTGCACTCCCTCACACTACTAGGCTCGTCTACTGCCTATGGATCTCACTCCTTACCTTCTAGATAGTTTCCTGCCAATTCTGAGAGATTATGTCCATAAAAGAGTATAGAAATGTATCATAGGTTCAGAGTTCTTAGTGAAGAAGAGACATCAAGTATCATTTCATTCAGCCCCCTGCAAGAATCAGTTAAAATATGGAAACCACTTTACAAATACTGTTGGTAACAATTGTTGATATTCATTTAACACTTTGTTTTCTCAAAAAATATATTGTATATAATATTAATTGCTGGAGTCTTTACTGGGGGTGGGGCAGTTCTTAGCCATGGATCCACAGAATATCCATGATTAGATTTCAGAGGACTCATGAGCTTACATGTGAATAAAAAATATGTCTTTATTTGAATATAATTGGTTTTCTTTCAAGTCCTCTGTATTTTATTAATTAAAAATTATTCTGAGAAGAGACATATTTTCCTTATGAGGTCTGTGTAATGAAGAAAAAAAAGAACCTGTGATCCAGGGATTAGACCCAGGAGACTATTGTCCAAGACTGGGGTTACTTCTATCATCTCACATAAGTACTGTATCCACAGGTCTTGTGCTCTTTGACCAACCTGATGCAAAGGATGAATGTGATGAATCTTGGTCCCTCACTGGGCCAGTGTTACCACCTCTAAGGATCCCATGGTAGTCAAATTCCTTCCCTAGGACCAAACTGTTCTCTCCCCAAAGCCATAAGAACAAGCTAAATGCCCAGGCACACAATTCTTTTTAAAGATTTATGCCATACAAGTCAACTAGGATTAGAACTAAATATGGACTAACATTCTCTCCCAATGCATTTGAAAATTTCTGAGTCTCTTTCTCTCTGTTGTCATCAGATACTGTTTTTGCTTGGTTCAGCTCAATTCATTTGGGATTAGTTCATAAAAGCCTTCTGAGGTTTCTCTGAAACCACTTCCTTCATCATTTCTTAAAGCACACTAGCATTGTATAGCATTTAAATGTCATAACTTGTTTAACATTTCTCTAATTTGTGGGCGCTCCTTCAGATTGTCATTGTTTTGCCACCTCAAAAAGAGTTAAAATATATTTTCACATCTTTAGAATTTGTTTTGCTTTATGTCTTTCATGAATTCTAGTTGAATGTGTGCCCAAACTGTGTTTTTATTTGCAGCCTTGCTTGCAGATACTTTTGAATTATTCATTTCTTCTGATATGTGTTTTGATCATCATTGTCATCATAATAGCTTTTTATTCTAGGATTCCTGAGTATTCTTCCAGAGTATTTCTTCATTTAAGACTTAACGATAAGACTCTGCACACTCCTAGAGACATGTACTGATGCTGTTGCTTCTTTCTTGGTGTTTTAAATGGTTAGATTGCTCCAGAATTTCAAGAGCAGCTCGGACTTGGGAACTACAAGCTTTCAGGATTCCCAAAGTAATTTTATTCATGGCAAAGGCTGACCCCTGACACCTGGTCTGGGCTCTGTATTTTCCTGACCTTCAAGAATGCCACCGAGCTCAGCCACTTTCAACAAGCATGGAGGCTTTAATGGCTCAGTATGGCAAAACTATAGCTTCCCCTTTGGTCTGAAATTTCTGCCCTTGATATAACAATGCAGGCCTCAAAATAAACTAGAAGCTGAAATCAAGATCCGGCTGTGCTCTTAAGATCTGAGCTATACTGGTGCTGCTACAACTGCTCTTCTCTCATTATATTGCCTAGGATCTTCAGCTACTCCCAAGTTCCTAATGCTAGGGCCATCCTCATCCCACCTTGGATCTGAGACCCAGAGCTGGTTAGTGGCTGACAAAGCAAGCAATTGGCACCTGCCTTCATATCATTGCCTGATACAGATTTGGACCTCCTATTGCCCTTATGCACAGCCTCTCTCTGCACTAGTATGCTCCCTGAGTAGTGTGATTGCTTCTCTTAGTGTTCATAGATTTCTTTGTCTCTGTGTGCTGACCTGATTGGGGAAAAAGGACTTATCATGACTTTTTCTTGAATTTCCCTGTCAGTACTACCTCTAGTGCTTTTTCTAGGGCTATTTGGAGGAGATTGCTAGGGCGTTTATCTCACTGCACCTTTTCATGGTACTTTGCCACCAACCCCTGCTGGAACTTCTTAATGAAAACAATGAAATTGTCATTGCTATATTTTAGGCATATCACTTTGCCAGCTTTGTGTTTGTGAAATGGAAAGTAGGAGGAACTTGAGGGAAGGAGAATAATTAGAAAGTTATTGTAATATCCCAAGTGAGAGATGAAACTGGTCTAAACTAGGATTTCATGGTGGCAAGAGTTGAAATAAAAAGATGAATGTAAGTGTTGTGAAGGAAAAAAAAGTCACAACTGACTGAACACAAGGGTGAGGGCAAGCGAAGGGTTGAGGATAGATATAATTATCTTTTAAATAATTTCTAATTTGTGAAATAAAACAAGAATTTACATAATGGTAGAATTTTTAAAAAGAGATGATTGCATATGAAAATTCAATTCTATTATGTGCAACTTACTATTCATTTTAAATATGTAGTAAAATTATCATGTAACTTTCTTTCTTCCCTTCTCCACCCTACCCCAGATATGACTACCTTTAGACACAAATATGTGTGTATATAAAATCATTCTATGCATACTTCAGTTCATCAGTTCTTTCTCTAGATGCAGGTAGTACCTTCCTTCAAATGTCCTCTATAGTTAACTTGGAAATTTATAATGATCAGAATAAGTTTTCACTCAAAGTTATTCTTTTTTTTTCTCTTTTTTTTTTTCCAAGAGATTTCTTTTTTTTTTTTTTAATTTAATTTTATTATTATTTTTTAAAGTTAACTTGTTTGTTCACTTTTAGGTTACAAGATTCTGTTCCATAGTCACTTCAGTTATAGATTTTTCTCCCCATCCTACCCAA
>JAQQSW010002637.1:0-14900 GCA_028646575.1 Pseudocheirus occidentalis
AAGGGTTTCCCTCTTAGGGAAACCAGATGATTCTTCTTTTGTTCCTTGTTCTAAATATTGTGGCCACTGTAGTGAAAACTGTGTGGCCATTCTAATGTTAAGCTGTTATGAACACTATATTGTGACTTTCTGTGATAAGATGTAATATTGAGAATATTATATTGTGAATATTGTACTGAACCTTGATCTGTAATGGAATAAACAGAGTGTTCACTATTGCTGTGTAATCTGAATCTTAAAAGCTGTTCACAGTAGCATTCTTTTGGGAATCTGCTGGTGCTTGGCTTTACAATTTTCAGTGGAGGCCTAGAGGGTGGAGAATAATCTTCCCAAAGCCTCTGTTTAAACAGGGCTTAGAAGCCTACCCCACTCTTCATTTCCCACCAGCTGTACTGCTTAGTTTGTACTTTACCACCATCCTGACCTCCTCTTTGATACTGTGGAAGCCTTCTAGAGGACTAAGGAAATGGAAGATGCACAAGCTCAGACCATACCTCATTGCCAACTATGTCCTTATATTGGTTCTTAATCCAAGACAGGAAGCAACTCATAGGAAAGCTGCCCAGAACTTTTCAGGCTTATGCTGAGTGGCCCAAGGTAGTTAGTGTCTGTGGGGTTTTTATGTTGGAGTAAACAGTGAAAGCTGAAAACTTCTCTTTTTCTTTAAATGACCAAAAGCATTTTATTTCGACATCTGAGTAAGTATTGAATCTTCAGGACACTGCCTTGGCTTCTTTTCCAATTGATTCCTCAGCTTGTTGTACTGTGCCGTTCTCAGAAATATAGATGCCATTTCCAAATTTCTTGCTCTCCTTTTAAAAAAAAAACTTTTAAAAAACTTTAAATCAGTACCAACAGTTGTGATCTGTTGGATCACAGCAACTGAGTTTGAAACAAGTTTAATATAATTTCCTTCAAGAATTAGCTCATTTTGGGGGGGTTGGAGAAGTAGCACAAACAACACTATGCCTTATGCACTCTTCAGATATATCTTTCACCCAAGAAGTTTCTGATTTCAACAAGGAAGCCATTCTCATGAGTAACAGTGCTGATGGGGAAGTGAGCCCATGTAGACCTCATCTTGTACCAAAAGCCCAGGGTAATACCTTTGTTCATGTTTTAACATGATTATAGCTTGTTCAAACTATCGTAAGTTCTTTTCTATTTCCCATAATTTTTTTCTTTTCCAGGGAGACTGAGCTCAACATTGATACGGTTGAAATCCTTCACCAGATCCTTTCACAACAACTATCTGATCCTTCAGAGAGATGTCAGCATTTTCTGGGATGTTAACAGTTTTGGTTGCTTAGAATGGTCTTCATTCTGGCCAAAAAGCATTGGAGCCTTTTCAGATGTACCAACTTAGGGTAAGCAGGCCCGAGTACCTTCAAATATGTTCATCACAGATAGGAAAGATAAAGATAAACATAAGGGTTTTAGAGTTCCTTTGGGGCCAGGGACTGTCCTTTCTGTTTACTTGTCTTCCCTTATCCCTTTGAAGGGAAGATACATACCTGATATAACCAGTTTACTTTACCCTAAGAATCCCACACTGTAGGCAATTCACCTCTTGAGCATAAGGCTAGTCTGACATTTAAATCAGTACCAGGCAGATTGTCACCTACCAATGCACAGAAGGCTAGGGAATCGTAATCAGACCAACCTGAAAAATAGGAATGAAGGATTCTCTGTGGAGTTACACACTAGTCCTTTCTGATGGTAATGCTTATGAAATGTGGTGTAATAGAAAGAACACAGTATAGAGGGATGATCAGAGCAGGGCAAGGGTTCACATCTGAGATTTGCCTCTTGCTTACTATTCCTAGCTGACACACTGCATTTCAAGCTTTGCAAAGTACTTTTACATACACGATCTCATTTCAACCTACTATACCTAGTTTGTGATCATGGTCAAATCACTTTACTTATCTGTAATTCTATTTGTTTTTCAGGAAAATGGTGATGCTGATTAGATGGGATGGATTAGATAACCTTCAAAATGTCTTTCAGCACTGAAGTTTACGGTGCAGTGGATAGAGGGCTGGGTCTGGAGTCTAGAAGATCCGAGTTTGAATCTGGCCTCAGATACTTACTAGCTGTGTGACCCTGAACAAGTCACTTAACGCTGTTTGCCCTAGTTTCCTCATCTGTAGAGTGAGCTGGAGAAGGAAATGGCAAACCACTCCAGTATCTTTGCCAAGAAAATCTCAAATGGGGTCACGAAGAATTGGACATGACTGAAATGACCGGACAACAAAATCAATGAAAACCACAATGATATGCAGAGACAGAAGCTAGTGAGTTGAGTTTACTTGTTAGTTTTTCCAGGAGCATCCCACCTTCTGCAAGAAGCCCTTTCTCATCTCCTTTCATGCAGGGCCTTCCCTGTGTTGGTCATCTCCAATTTATCCTGTGTACATACTGTTTGTACATTGTTATTTTTAATGTTGTCTCCTTTATTAGACTGTGAGCTCCTTGAGAATAGGGACTGTCTTTTGCCTTTCTTTGTATCTCCAGGGCTTAGCACATTGCCTAGAATACAGTAGGTGCTTAATAAATGCTTATTGATGAATTCAGAGTACCTTTATGTGAACTTGCTGCAGGTAGAGTTTGTCTTCTGTATATTTAGTTGTTTGTGTATGCCTCTTTGATATTGTCAACTAGAGTGAATTGGTAAGAGTAATGACTAGCAGAGGCACGAGTCCATTTAGTGTTGTGGGAATGGATGTTTGCTGGTCAGATAGGTGGTATAGTAGATAGAATGCTAGACCTGGAGTCAGGAAGACTTGAATTTGAATCCAGCCACAGACACTTGTTGTGAATCCTTGGGAAAGTCATTCAACGTGTGTCTACCTCAGTTTCCTCTTCTATAAAATGGATATAATACTGGTGTCAACTCTCCAGGGTTGTTGTGAGGGTACAATGGATTTATAAAGCATTTTGCAAACCTTGAAGTACTACACACATGCTAGTCTGAGAATCAGATCTAAGGAATCAGATTTCTTTTGACCAGCCTGTCTCATATAGCTTCTAAAAGGCAAAAGAGTCACAATAAATCACTCTACTGGGAACTAGGGTTTGCTTAAAGTCAGAATTGAATGGCAATGATTCAGTCTGAGATTTCAGAGCGACCCACAGGAACTAAAAATGCAAATGCTGCTCCAGTGTGAACCAAGAAGTGTAATCTTAATCCATTTGACTTCCTCAAATCACCAAGTTACTCAAGACAGCCCATTTGTTTCCTCAGCTTAGTTGAATTTCTTTTATGACAATCATGATACAGTTAGTCTTCTGACAGTCCATAGTGTCTCCTTCATAGGAAATCCACTGGCAAAACAGAGCCAATTCACAGGTTAGAAATTTGCTATAATGGAAGTAGGAGGCAGAATTTTAAACACTGTGCAAGCATGGCGTGGGGTCAGATAGATCAGCACGAATGACCTCTCCACACACTTATCTAACCCATACTAGCTAGTGCCCAGATCTGAGGTATTCACTAGAGGAAAATCTGCTTGATAAAGTTTCTGTTGATCTAAATTTTTTCAAATCACATGTAACATGACTTCCTTGGTCCCTACTATCTGAAGGCTAGATATGTTACAGTTTATGCCTCCCCCAGCGTCCTGGGGTACACATAAAGGGACTCTGAGGTGCTTAGCCTCTCTGCTATTGTCTCTAGATTCTACTAATGATGTTCCCTCATTTGTAGGGGCTAAATCCCCTACATCCCAGTTCCTTTTAACCCCTAACAGTTGGATTACCTTTTACAAAGAGATACTTCAAAATGTACAATCATAAATATGCATACTTACTATATAACACATGGGAGACATAATCTCCCCATCTCCCATGCTACCTCATACTCTGGGGAGGGGAAAGGAATTAGATTCATAGCTTAGTTCAGTTCCTATAGATCCCAATCCCAGTTTCAAGTCCAAAACTTCCCTTGGGCTTGAGTCCCAGGTGCCCTGATTTCTTTGGGCTTCCCTATTGGGCTGGTTGTAGGCGCCATCCTTCCTGCAAGCTTGGCTGAAACTCATGGGTTCAGTAGGTCCAGTGGGAATAACTACAAATAGCTGAATCTGAGGACAAATGACAGAACAGAAACAGAAATCCTGGACCAAGTGAAATCTCAGAGCCAAGAAATAAGAGGGAAAGCAGGGCGATTTTCATGGTGCCCATGCTGTGGGTGAACTGTGACTTTCACCCTTTGGAAAGGGTTTGAAAGAAGAGAGAGAGACTTTCTCAATTTGATCAATTTTAAAGACACAGTCTATTCTGTGTATACAGTCAATCAAAGGAGATGACTGTCACTCCCATGGTAGGAAAATGCAGGGTGCCTCTGTGTTAGGCAATCTGGGCATTCTTTAACAAACCTCCTTACACAATAATCCACTGATTTTTGTGGACTGTTTAATAAAGATGGAACATTTTGTTTTTATTGTATCTGAGTAGATTTTTATTTCTTTTCCCAATATATTTTTGTATTATGTTTTTGTAAAGCCCTCAAATTTTTTGGGGGGGTCTTTTTATTTTTACTTTTCATTTACATGTTAATATGTTCAGCTACGCATGTAAAGACACAGTGATTCAGTGTGTTAAAATGAAACAGTGTTTTTTATGTATGCTTTGCCAGTAAGTGTACCAATAATAAACTGTGCTAACAATAACAAAAAAGAAAGGGGGGGCACTGTGGACTGAGGAAAGAACCCTCTGTAGAAGTAGGACAAGAAGACTAGAGGGAGGATTTTGATTCAACTTCATCCATAAATTGGTCCAACAAAAGAAGTTTCGGGCAGGAATTTGGTTCAAAGGCCAAGAAGACCCTAACAGGCAAAGTCCAGTAGAGTCACAGAATCATTAGAGCCAGAATAGACCTGGGAGATCATTTAGTCCCTCAATTTATAGCTAAAGAAACTAAAGCTCAATGAAATAAAGTCACTTGCTTAAGGTCATGCAGCTAATTTATGACTGACAAAGAGCCAGCTCAATAAATCAACAAGTACTTTAAGCATCTACTGTGTGACAGGAGCTGTTCTTGGCCATGGGGACACAAAGACAAAAATGAAGTTGTCCTTGGCCTCATGGAGCTTACATTTCATTGGGGGAGACAGCATAAATACAGGTATATAAAATAAATGTAAGGACAAACTAAATTGGGGGTGGTGGTCTAGCAGAATCTAGGTTTCTTGTCAGTTTATAAAGCTTTTCTAACTTTCTATTGTTAATTACAGAAAATTACTCCCAATCAGCTACTTTTAATAAGATTAAAATAATTTTAAAAAGATTCTTATGACTGTTGTTTACTGATCTCCAGGAAATGCTCTTTCTTTTATTAATGAACTTGGCTCACAGTCTAAGCAAAAATACTGATACTCTTTCAACCATCCTAACCTCCTTGTTTCTCTACTTACTCATTTCCTGTGACCTACTTTTCCAGCTCACCTCAATTATACTCATAAAAATTCTGAAATTTCCTTATCTGATCACAATCTGTTGTCATCCCACTTCTGCTTCTTCATTGCAATCCCAAAACCTGTTCTTCATCTTCACTATGACCTCCAAACCCCCAATCCCTTGATTTTTTAGTTCTTTCTCAGGCATTATCTTTGTACTACCTAGACTCTCCTTTCTTCCCCATCCTAGTCCTTTGGTGAACTAGTTCAATTCTACATTCTCCTCTTTTCTCAGGTCCCTTGTCACTTTTATTCTATTGCTGGTCCTGTCCTACCAACTCTCAGCTTTATATTACTCCTACCATCTGCTGCCTTCATTCAGACTCATGTTTTACTGAATGAAGATGGAGAAAATCACAAAACCATGTTCATTGGGTCCACTACAAATTTATGTTACATAATCTCAACTAGTTCCTCACTGCCACAAGGCAATCCTTTTACACCTCCCCAACTGACTCATTATTATACCCATCAAAGTGGCATTTCCAAACCTTGTCGTTCCTTCTCAAATTTCCCATAGCTCTCATCCTTCATCTTCTCAGATGAGAACCTTGCATCATATTTCATTGAAAAGATCAAAACCTTTTGCTGAGAGCTCCCTCTTCTTCTCTTCTCCTCATCTCAGGTCTCTAGTATTCTTTCCATCACTTTTACCTCTTTCACCACTATCTCACATGAAGAGAGGTCCTTCTCCTCGCAAAGGCAAATCCATCTATATCACAATTAACCTCATCCCATGCCATCTTTTCCAGCAGAATGTCCCCTCTGCCATCCTCACTCTTGCGCTTTTAAAAAATCTCTTCCTGTCTACTGGCTGCTTCCTTACTATCTATAAACAGACCCATGTCTTACTCATATCTCTTTCACCTTTTGTGGCTAAAATTCTTGAGAAGGCTATCTAATGATGTCCCCACTTCCTTTCTTCTCATTCTCTTCTTAACTCACTGATGATCTTTGACTTCCTACTTCATGATTTGATGGACGCTGCTCTTTCCAAAGTTACTATTGATTTTTAAATTGCCAAATCTAATGATTTTCTATCAATTATTATCTTTTAGGTCAACTTTCTGCAGCCTTTGACACTATTGATCAACCTCCTTTTGATTCAATCTTCTCTTTAGGCTTCTGTGACTCTCCTGGTTCTCCTCCTACCTGTCCGACCACCCCTTCTCAGTCTCTTTTGTTGGATCTTCATCCAGGCCTTACTTGTCAATCTGAGTTGTCCTCTAAGATTCTATTCTCTTCAATCTCTATTTTACTTGGTGGTCTCATCTGCTCCCATGAATTCAACTACTGTCTCTATGCAAATGATTCTTAACTTTATTTGTTTATCCCTAACCTCTCTTCTGACCTCTAGTCATGCATCTCCAATCACCTATTGGTCATCTTGAACTTGCTGTCTCATGAACATCCTAATGTCAACATATCCAAAACTGAACTCATACCCTCAAACACTCTGTTTGAGTTTCCATTACTATTGAGGATCCCATAATCCTTCTAGTCATTTGAGCTTGCAACATAGGTGTAATTCTCTAGTCTTCATTCTCTCTTACCCCAGGCCTATTGACTTTACCTTTATAACACTTTTTGTATATGTTCCCTTCACTCCTCTGACCCTTCCACCACACTGGTGCAGGCCCTCAACATCTCATGCCTGCTGATTGGCTTCCCTGTCTCAAATCTCTCCCCCACCCTAGGCTATTCTCTACTGAGTTGTCAAACTGATTTTCCTAAAGCACAAGTTTGACTATCTCACTTCCCCCTTCCCTCATTCAATAATCTTCAGTAACTCCTTGTTGCCTCAAAGACTGAATATAAAACCTCTGTTTGGTTTATTAGCCCTTTATAACTTGGTCTCTTTCTACCTTTCCAGTCTTCTTACACCTCCCTCCCTCCCATGTACTTTGAGATCCACTAACTGTTCCTTAAACAGCATATTCTATTTTCTGATTTTGGGCATTCTCACTGACTCCCCTCTTTTGCCTGGAACTCTCTCTCCTGCCTCATCTCTTCCTCCTGGTTTCCCTGGATTCCTTCATGTCTCATCTAGAGTCCTACCTTTTACAAGAAGCCATTGTCAATCTTTTTCGTGCTAATGTCTCCTCTGTTGATTATCTCCAATTTATCCTGAATATAGCTTGTTTACCAGCTCTTTAAAATCAGATCTTTTTGCCTTTCTTTGTATCCCCAGCACTTATAACAGTGCTTGGCACATAGTAGGCACTTAATAAATATTTGGCTAACTGACTGAGAGAGCAATTGATTTTTAGATAGAAAAATCAAGTAAGAATGTTCCAGGAAAGCAATTCACTCTGGAGAACTGGTAGGAGCTGTCCCCATTTCTTGGTGCTGGCTCTTCCCAAGATGAGATGTTCTGCATTCAACAAGAATTTATCCAAAGGGCTAAATGTTGCCCATTCAAGCACCAATATGGTCATCAGTGCCTTTTTGTTAATTTGTCACCCTAAAGAGGTATAGGTAAGGAAGTGACTTTGGATCTCCATAATTTGTTGTTCAACAGTATGAAAAATGCACAAAACGTCCAAACCAAAATATTTTAATAACAGAGCAAAGAAATCTACACAGTTTTAGAACTCACAATATGAAGTTTTTCTAATAGGATTGAGAGTTTACAAAGTGTTTACAGTATGCCTACAGTTTGGGAAGTGGTGGTGTCTCTTGGGACTTCTCTGCTTAGTTCCTAGCCATGGTTCTTCTGCTGTTGCCGCTGCTCCTTCTCCCATGTGCACCCCTTTCCTTACATTTACATTCCCTTACATTAGGTGAGGTCAGAGAACATGGTTTCTGGGCCCTTGAAAAGAGAGGCACATAAAATTTTTTTTAAAAATCTAGGAGATGTTTTAGAGTTTCAACTTGGATGATTCATTGATTTAACAAATATTTATTAATTGCCTATAAAGTGAAAACAATCCCTCCCCTCAAGGAACTTTCCTTCTACTGAAGTTATCCAAAGTATTCCCAATCTGAGAAATGTTTGGATGCAGAAGAGCTTACTGTAATGAGACACATTTGGCAAGCCTACAGTTTAAAAAAAGTTAATTTAGTTTGGCTTACCATGTGACAAGCAAAACTATGTGCTGCGATTGGAGATTATCTGTTAAAATAAGTAAAAGTCACTTGAACCTATGTTCCAATTGATTCTTAAGAGATAAGTGCAAATAGGAAGGGCAAGACTGAGGCAGAATAACAAAGGAATATGTTTAGTTTTTACTCATGTGAAAGTTTCTTTTAAAATCACATGACAGGAAAGTGGATTCTTTTGGCATTGAGTTTATACGCTTCCCTGGTAGATTACTCCACTGAGCACTTAAGCATAAAGGTCAAGGCTGTGGGTCTATCTCTGATATCATAACTTTCATCAACTGGGATGCACAAGAGCGAAGGAAGAAGGATGGGGTGTTTTGTTTAGTTGAATTTCCTGGTTAATTAAAGGTTATCAAGAAAACCTCTTTTGGTTTAGCCCTTGTTGCCAAAAATCTAAGTTGTTTCAATCAACTAATAATAATAATAATAATAATAATAATAAGCATTATTATTATTACAGTATGCTGAGTAATTGACACCTGGGATATTGAAGTTTGTGTACCACTTCAGCATCATCAGTCTCAGCATGATTTCTCTTTATGTTGGATTGTGGATATTTAGGAAATTGGAAGGAACCTGTACCAATCTTAAAATCTATGATTGGTGCATAGTAAATACTCTACTGGTCCCAATATAAAGCCCTAACATTTCTAAGATGAATTCTCTTTGAAAATACTTAAATCTACATAGAAAAAAATTACACAACCTCTTGAATCTATTTATCGTGAAAGCTTTAAAGAACATTTCTTTCCATTTCAATTGGAGACATTTTATTCCTTTTTATCATTACTCTTTTCTTCATCTTTGTTATTTCTGTTATTTTCCTTTTAGATTTCTTTTCCATCTTTTCTTCCAACCATTCTGATTAAAAAGCAGTGTTTTTTTAAAGTCATACCTGATAGATTCAGGTGATTTACCCTCCCAGCCATATTTGCAAAAATAATTAAAATATGCTGAAGATACACACAGTTACTGAGGTCTGATCTTAAATCTCAGCCATTCTGATAACATTATTACCTGTGTAAGCTTGGCTAAATCCCTTCAACTTTCTGGCCCGTTTCCTCATCAACAGAATAAGGTAAGACCAAATAGTTGTGTCAGGGCTGAGGAAAAAGCATTGACTCTGGAGTCAGAAAATCTGGCACACAGTAGGTGCTTAATAAATTCTGTTGCACTTGACTTTTATTACTTTGGTAAAATAACTTTTTTTTCTATTGGCCTTGGTTTCCTCATGTATAAAATGAGGGACTGGACCAGATGACCTCTAAGTTTTCTTCCAGTTTGGAATTTTTTGACCCTACTTAGGGTCAAAAGGTGTGGATACCTAGGGTATGGATATAGCACCAGGCCTGGAGTCAGGAAGACCTGGGTTCAAATCCTGCCTTAAACACTTACTAGCTGTGTGACTCTGGGCAAGTCACTCAACCCTGTTTGCCTCAGTTTCTTCAATTGCAAAATGAGCCGGAGAAGGAAATGGCAAACCACTCCAGTGTCATTGCCAAGAAAACCTCCCAAAAGAGGTCATAAAGAATCAGATAAGACTGAAAAATAACTAAACAATGACAGGGTTCTAGGAAGGCCATATAAGTCACATTCAAGTTTAAACAGGCTAGAATAGTGGGAAATCTTTCATTTATATTGGGTTCTGTGTGGTAACTTATTGTTTAACTGATTCTTTACCTCTATCTCCTAAGAGGAGAGTAGGAAAAAGAAATGTGTAGTAAAGGCTTGTAGCTTAGTTGGGCTCTGGATAACTGTGATCTTACTTTACAAGTAAGACATATTCAACTAGAGTATGATTATAAAGTAAAGACATTGACTTTTATGGTGACTCATTACTTTGTACATTAACCTTGTGGATTATACACACATATATGTAGTCAGATGTCAGTGTCCTGACATTTCTGTTCTGGCCATTGTGTATGTTGAGTGCTGTTAGCATTTCTAAAAGATGAGTTTCAAATCTGGAAAAGTGCTAAAGTTTGTCTAGTCGCAGAGCGAATTGTTTTCAACCTTGCTTTTAGTGTGCTATAGCGCTCCTCTGTAGGTCAACTAGGTGGTACAGTGGATAGAATACTGGGCCTGGAGTCAGGAAGATTCATCTTTGTGAGTTCAAATCTAGCCTCAGACACTTACTAGCTGGGTGACCCTGGGCAAGTCACTTACCCTTGTCTACCTCATTTTCCTCATCTGTAAAATGAACTGGAGAAGGAAATGGCAAACCACTGCAGTATCTCTACCAAGAAAACCCCAAATGGGGTGAGGAAGAGTTGGACTTGGCAGAAACAGCCCAACAATAGCAATAACAAAAGTGCTCCTCTGTGTTACTTCCCATCTCCCATGCCTACTGATGCTCTCACACATGATTTGGGTTTCTCAGAGTGAAACTCTTTCTTCTGGTTCAAAGATGCTCTGTAGGTCTGCACTTCTAGAACTTTAGCTTAAAACTAGCCCTACTAGTGCACTAACTTATACAAGTATAAGTACCTTATGTACTTTTAATAGTCAACTAGTAGATACAATTAGCTCAAAGAAAAGACGTATACTATAATGGTAAAATAATGACAGTTGCTATAAGACATTCTTCCGCCAACATGGGGCATTTTCTCCTATAAACAGGAGCAGTGTCCGTGGGAAGAGTGGGCACATCTATGGAGTAGCTGGTTGCCAGGCACACCTGTAGTTCAGGTGATTAACACCTCAGGTACTTCCAGGACTTTCTGTAGTATCCATCTGTAGTACAACATCCTTTCATTTTTTGTGATGGCCTCCTTGTTTCACTGTCTCTGCTGGGTGTATTGCTTGGCTAGGCTCCCGGAGTTTGCTCCTCTCTGCTGCTTAGCTCCTGATCACCAGGGCTAACTCTCTTCTTCCATTTCTCTCTTCTATGTTGCCCCAGTATTTGTAACTAATTTTGGAGGTGATTGGATTATTTCTTCCCAGAGTCTAATGAAAACATATTGGGGGACAGTTAGGGTGTCTTAGCCCTTGGATTAATAGGCAGTAGATCTCTGAGGAAGATATGACCAACCTAATGTTAAGAGGTAAGGACAATAAGATTAAGAGCAAACTAGATAGTAGAGTGGCTAGAATGCTGAGTCTGGAGTCAGGAAGACCTTAGATCAAATCTTGCTGTGTGACCCTGGGCAAGTCATTTAACCCTGTTTGCCTCAGTTCCTCATCTGTAAAATGAACTAGAGAAGGAAATGGAGAACCACTCAAGTGTCTTTGCCAAACAAAACAAAACAAAACAAAGCAAAGCAAAACAAAGCAAAATGACACAACCAAAACCCAAATGGGGTTAGGAAGAATCTGTTGTAACTGAAACTACTGAACAGCAGCAGCAGCAGCTGTAGCATCAGGAACAACAGCAAAAGAAGCAACAACAGTAACAGTTGTAACAGTAGCAGTAACAGCAATAACAACGACATTTTTGTTTCCCTACCTGCAGATAGTGCTGCTGATGCTCCTGTGGTCCAGACAAGGAGTAAGTCGGCTTCCAAAGGAGACTGGGACAGGTACTCTCGTGGAGGGACAGATGGACCCAGCTCCTGACGAAGTCACTGTAGGGAAGTCTCTGTTTATTCAGAGGCTGATCAGCTGTAAACAAGTAAACTAAAAACGTACCTGTTTTACGTAGAGTACTGAACTGGGATGTGGGAGAGAGAAAAAAATTTGGATAAGCAGTTTAAGGATATGAGGAAAAAAAATAAATTGTAATAAATTTCAAAGTTAAGCAGAAAACATTCAAAACATCTTGAGGACTTTTTGGGGGTTTCTGTCTAGTTTAAACAATGTCCCAGAATGGCTTTTAGGCAGCTTCTTTTGGTGAAAAGGCAGTAGAGTGTTTGCTTTAAGGAATTATACCTTTGGCTTGATACATTTCCAGTAAGCAATGTTTAATTATTCACTAGGATGGAACTTGTAGTTTCGAAAGTTCTAAATAACAGACATTTCCTTATGTACTTTATGAAGAAGGGCACTTCAGCAGTCACAAGTTTTGTTTCTTTTTGATCCCGGGACAATATGACACATATAGCTATAACTATAATTATAAAACAGTACATAATATATTCATAAGAGAAATGTAGCAAAGTGCTGTAAATTTCAGGAGTGGGGGTGGGTTCGAAGGGAAGTCACTTTCAAATGATAGAAATAAGGAAGTCCCCAAGGGGCCATTTGACTTGGGGAGAAATTTGAAGAGCTCTGGTCTTTGGCCAGGGAGGGGGTGTGGAGAATTCCAGGCTTCCCTTGCGGTTATATAGGGCACCTAGGGAGGCTTTAGTGCCCTATGTGGATGGAAGATGACATACATGAGAAGAGAGAAGCAAAAAGTAGTTTAGCTAACTACACTAAAATCCCTATTATGGCTGTGAGAGCTGTGAGAGTTGGACTATAAGGAAATCTGAGTGCATTGTGGTGCTGAAGAAGACTTTTAAGAGTCTCTTGGAAAGCGAGGAGATCAAATCAGTCAGTACTTACTGTTTGGACCACTCATTGGAAGGACAAACACTGAAGCTGAAGCTTAAACACGTGAATTGTGGCTTTTGCCACATAATGAGAAGACAGGATTCAATGGAAAAGACCCTGATGTTGGCAAAGATTGAAGGCAAAAGGAGAAGGGAATGACAGAGGATGAGATGTATACTGTCGTGGAAGCAACAAAGATGAGCTTGGACAGACTTTGGGAAATAGTGGAGGATAGAAGGGTCTAGCATGCTGTCTGTGGTCCAGGGGTCATGAACAGTCAGACATGAATGAACAACTGGACGACTAATGCTAGGAGGAGACTGAATCATATACCACACAGAAACAAAACACAGCATGGCAAACTTAGGGTCATAAGGTATAGAGTTGAAATGGACCTTACAAGTGATTGAGTTCAGCTTCTTGATTTTGCAGTATAGGAAGCTAAAGCTCATAGAAATGATAGGTGACAGAGTTGGGGTTCAAGTCCAGATCTTCTGATTTCAAACTGAGTGTTGCTCTCCACTACACCACACTTTTACTCAAGGGGAAATAACTCACAGGCACCCTGGAGTGCAAAAATTCACTTATTCAGTTATCTTAAGTGATATTGGGAAATGTTTGTGGGGCACTGAGGTATGTTGTAAGACTTTAGGTTGCTGTGAATTGTCTGTTGCAAATGGTATCACATTGATTTATCTTTTCTTTTAATAAAACTTCCTTCCTTTTGATGCTGGAAAGAAATAGAGAAGTTGGTGCCATCTTGCTGGTCTATTCAGTGAAGAAATCTTTTCAGGATTTTTTTTCTGGGGGGGAGTGCAGGTGATTGAATACAACACATATCTGATTGGACTGGGCATTTTTCACATGTGTGGCATACATCTCAAAAGATAAAAAAAGTTTGTGTCTACCACTAAAACAACATCTTCCAATCTGAAAGAGGATGAAAGGAAGCCTGGCATAGCAGAAGGATCATTAAACAGGGGATTATTAGATCAGGGTTAGAGTATTGATTCTGCCACTAACTAGACCTTGGACAAGTCTTTTCAACTTGCTGGGGTTGTTTTCTCCTTCATAAGATGATCACTGAGATTCCTTCTAGTTCTAATACTGCACAGTGATTCTTTATAATTTGCCACTGTCCCTTTTTAATTTCACTTTTTTTGCCTTGATGTTGGCAAAGGAAGGAAACAAATATTTATTAAGCACATATTATGTGCCAGCTGCTGGGCTAAATGCTTTACAAATATTGTCTCATTTGATTCTCAAAATAACCAGGGGGAGGGGGGATTATCCCCAAACACTTTCATATGACAAGAATAGAAAAAGAGCAGCACATACAAAACTGTGAATCCCTATTACATACAGTTTGTAAGTTTTGAGATATAAAGTAAATTAAATATATTAGGTGCAAAGCTTTCCTATTTATCTATGTGTCCTTCTGAAATTCCAAATGCCAACAAAGATGAATACTTCCACATGCAAAGAACAGAGAGGAAAGTATATGAAATTACAAATTTCTGTTATGTGCCCTTTGGATTTTTGAAAGTGTACATAATAAATTGAACACATGAGTAGAAAGGCTACCCTGCTTGTCTGTATCCCTCTAAAATGCCTTCTTTATGAGTATTTAAAATGTGCTTTAATGACACTTTTCACAGGACCATAGAACTAGAGTTGGGAGGAAGCTCAGAGGCCATCTAGTTGAGGTTTCTCATTTGACAGATGAAATTGAGGATTTACTAAGTGACTTGCTCAGGTTACACAGGTTGTAAGTGTCAAAGTTGGATGTGAACCCAGATCCTCTCCTTCTAGAACAAGGACATTCTCCATTGTGCTACATTGTTTCCCTTCTTTTCCTTCCTTCCTTCC
>JAQQSW010002638.1:0-14900 GCA_028646575.1 Pseudocheirus occidentalis
AATAAAGACCTTGGTTCTGCCTTCCATGTGGAGGGTTTGCTACATTTTGTGATCCAAAACTATACCAGCATATTCATAACGATCATGGGTGTTGTGAATATCTCATTACTGATACAAGAGGTAAGAGGAAACTACTGGAGTTTTTTGAGTAAGAGAGTAACATTTTCATACCTGCATTTTAGGAAAACCACTTTGGTACCTATGTGTCAAATGGATTAGAATAGTGAGAAACCAAAAGGCAAAGAAGCAATAGTATAAACTAGAGATGATGGGGGCCTGATTAGGATGATGGTAGGGGAGAGAGAAGGAGAGAGAGAGAAAGGGGGGGAGAGAAATAATAGGTTTCTATATGTCTATATCCATTATCTATATAAAAGATGTCCTAATGGTAGAGATTAAAAGAGTTGGCAAATGAAAATGAAAATATACATGAGGTGAGTTCAAGTGAAGAATCGATGATATTGAGGTTTTGAACCTAGTTGACTAGGAGGAAAGGAGCATTCTTCACAGAAAGTTTGAAGAAGGTTGGGCTTGGAAAGTGATGAGTTGTGTTTTGAATATATTGAGTTTGAGATGTTTATGGAACACCGAATTTGAAATGTCCAATAGGCACCTGGTGTGATGCAGAACATCAATCCTTCCTTCACACAGTTGCCAAATTGAAATTCTTAAAACCCGAGTCTGAGCATAGCATTCCCTAGATCAAAAACTTCCAATGAATCTGTCAGTGAGCATTTATTTATTAAAAGTTTACTAGGGGCCAAGCACTGTGATAAAAAGTAGGTATGCAAAGAAATAGTGAAATCAGTCCCTGCCCTCAAGTAACATTCCAGGGAGAGAAACAACATGCGTATTATGCAGAAATCATAGAGGAGGTACCAAGAAAGAACAGAAGTGCTCAAAGGAGCAAAGTCAGGCAGTGTATTACTCACAGACATGCAAGCATACAGTTCTCCAGCCCATTAGTCCCAAGAGTAAATGGCATGCCAGTGGGATACATTGGAGAGTCCAGCACTCTGGGTCTCCATCCTTATATCTGATTGTTGTCATTGGGTAGTTCACAGAGACTGAGCAGGAGTGGGACCTTCTTGTTGTTCAGTCATTTTTCAATTGTGTCCTATTCTTTGTAATCCCATTTGGAGTTTTCTTGGCAAAGATACTGGAATGGTTTGCCATTTCTTTCTCCAGGTCATTTTATGGATGAAGAAACTAGACAAAGAAGGTTAAGTGACTTGCCCAATGTCACATAGCTAGTATCTGAAGCCAGAATTGAGTTCAAGAAGAGGAGCCTTCTTAACTCCAGGCCAGTGCACTATCCACTGGACCACCTAAGCTGCCCCAGCAGGACTTTAGGGACACTCAGTCATCCAGTGGCCCAGGCTTTGACACTTCTTGGCTATCACAGGAGCATCATGATTAGGAAAACTTTCTAACTTAGATTAGTTGAAATTTGCAAATCTGATTATGATAAAGAGAGCTTTGCACTACTTGCTTAAATGAAGCTGATGAAGCTATGGGAACTTCTCACCATTTAGGTGGTTCAATCAATGTTTAAATTATCAGCTAAGGACTATATATTCCACATATATAATACATATATATATATGTATGTATGTAGATGCAAGAAAGAGATACAAGATAACTTTAAAGGGAAAGACATTGGCTCCTTATTATCTCTAGAATAAAATTCAAATCCCCTTAACATTTAAAGCTGGTTGACCACCAACTGATCTTTTCAAGCTGATTACATACTTTTCATCCTCATGTACTCTACATTTTACCCGAATTGTCAACTTGCTCTCCATACATCCCATATCCCATCTTTACACTGGCCATCTCCTATATCTGCAATGCCCTCCTTCCTCACCTTCACCTCTTAGAACATCCTTCGAAGACTCAATCTAAGTGCTATCTCCTTCAAGAAGTCTTTCCTGATTCTTCTACCTCATATCCCAAACACTTTGTATTTATTTTGTATACATTTTGCATCTACTTATCTGTAAACATATTACTGCATCCTCCCAAATAGAATGTAAACCCTTCAAAAAAAGAGTAGAAATGATCTCACTTTTGTAAATATTCCCTGAGTGTGGGGCAGCTAGATGGTTCTGTGGATAGAGAGCTGGACCTAGAGTCAGATAGACTCTTCTTCCTGAGTTCAAACTAGTCTCAGATACTGTATGATGCTCATCAAGTCACAACCCTGTTTGTCTCAGTTTCCTCATCTACAAAATGAGCTGGAGAAGAAAATGGTGAACTGTAATGGGAATGGGAATTTGAAGATCTTCCTTGCCCCTTAATAAACCTGGGGAATTTGAAAACATTCCCTGTCTTGAAAATAAACTCCGCCCCCTAATAGACTGAATGTGGTCACATGGAGCCTGTGGTGGGAGGAGTTTGCTGAAGCATAGAGCAGAGCCCACAAGAAGCTGGAAGTCAGAGCAGCTAGATGGTAGGAGAGAGAGGACACACCCAGAGAGACAACTAGGCTTGTGAATGTTGGTTTGTGAGAAGGCTAAAGGATTGGTGTGGCTCTCTGCTGTATTGTGATGTATTAACTTCTATGTTGCTGTTATGGACTGGGTTTTCTGGTATCGAGTTTTGGTTTTCTGGTGTTTGAATAAGTGTTTTGCTTCTGTGTTATATATGGAGAGTCTGTTATATTTTGCAATTAAGCACTATGTCGGCATATTTATAGTTGCTGATGATGCTATGAACTAGCTATGAACTAGTGTTGGTGCTACAACTAGCAACAAGGGAATTATGGGCAGAGGATGATACAATCATAGATTTAGATCTATAAGGGTACTTAGAGGCCATCAAGTCCAAAGTCATCATTTTCCAAATGAGGAAACTGAAGTACAGGGTGTAAGTGACTTACCCAGGGTCACTGAGCTAATAAGTATCTGCGGCAAGATTTGAACTCAGGGCTTCTTAACTTAAATTCCAGAATCTGACTTCTACTCTGTGTGTGCCTCTCAGTATAGCCCATAAGCTCATAAACTCCTTGTCCTAGTTCTTGGGGGGCAGAAAAAGGGGGACACAAAGTAATAAAATCATAATGGTGGAGTTTAGCATTATGAGAAACTACTAGGGGATAGAGGTAAGAGAAAGCCTGCCTATAGTCTTTCAAATTATATTATATAGGCAACATTATGCTCTGCTTATTTCTTTATTTCTTCATTTATTTATTAGTAATAATGATATATTATTTTAGTTAATATCATATGATATGATATATAACGTACTGATATACGTATGATATATATGTATGATATATAACATAGTATAATTTTGTTCATTCATTCATTTGTTCATTTGTTTAGAAGACCAGCATTTTTTTTCATCACTTTTATATATGAACCCAAAATGCTCATATTTGAAGCAACCAAATACTTGCTTTATGGTGTAATTTTGGCGATCAAATACAACTTGAATGCTGAAATATTTTATTTAAGATTTAAATAAATATAAAACCTCACCAAGCCCAATTAACCAAAAATAAATTTGAGGAAAAAATGACTCAGAAAATAAGGTTACCCTTCAAAACTCTTTTATCAATTAGTTTTTGTGAAATTTCACTGTAAATATTCATCTTTAAGTCAACTAAGACAGTACAGAAGCAAGTAGTAAGAGAATTTTGCGTAGAGTAGGAGAAATATCTTCAATGTACTCAGCTATAATTTGACTGGGATTATGTCTACATATTACTCCAAAGTTCTTAGGAATTTGGGGGAGAAGGAAAGAGAGAGTATGGCAATAAGAGTAATGTCTGTCAGAGATTCTGTGGTCAACAGAACTGTAGAAAAGTGTTCAAAGAAAACCAAAATGTTTTAACCAGTCCCCTGACCCCTCTGGTCTCTGCTTGGCTACTGGCTGGAACTGATTAACAGGTGGGGCTAAACCCACTGGGGTGGTACTTTGTGAAGGAAATACTTTCTTTGTAAATACAATGATTAACCTCAAACACACTTAGGCACTTAGCTATTAACCTGGGAAGATTTCCTCCCAGGCACCACAATTTACTCCAAGCCCAGTGAGGCAGGACCACTGACCATAAAACTGTCAGTGTGAAAATGGACCCATTACATACATAAATGTTTTCTTATACTTGAGACTTTATTTGTTATAGCCATGTAGTTATTCCAACAAACCCTTGTGAAGTGCTTATCAATCAACAAGTATTTATTAAGCCCCTACTGTGTGTTAACCTCTAAGAGTATACCTATAAAGCAGTGGTTCTCAACCTTCCTAATGCCATGACCCTTTAATACAGTTCCTCATGTTGTGGTGACCCCCCCCAACCATAAAATTATTTTTGTTGCTACTTTATAACTGTAATTTTGCTACTGCTATTAAGTGTAATGTAAATATATGATATGCAGGATGTATTTTCATTGTAACAAATTGAACATAACCCTGAGGTTGAGAATCGCTGCTATAAAGAACATAAGCCAGCACTGTACTAAGTGCTAAGGAAACCAAAAGAGAGAGAGAGAGAGAGAGAGAGAAAAGAAAAGAAAAGAAAGAAAGAAAAGAAACAAAGTTAAAAAAAAAAGTCTCTGCCCTCAAAGAGTTTGCCATCCGGGAAGACAATATGTGCACAAATAGGTATATAAAAGAAACATCTAGAATAGATATAATATAACCTTATAAAGGCATTTGTAAGTGGCAGGGCCAGGAAAGCCCTCCTGGAGAAGGTAACATTTGAGCTAAATCTTGAAGCCACAGATTCTAAGAGGCAGAGATGAGGAGAAAGGATTGTGGGCATGGGGACACTAACACAAAGGAAAGGTTATGAGAAGTGTAATGTGGGGCTGTGAAACAAGGTCAGTGTGGCTAGAATGTAAGTGTCTTGAGAGTAAGAATCATTTCATTCTGTTATGTATTTGTATCCTCAGCACCTTGTATAGTGTTGAACAATAGAAGATACTTTGTTGATTGATATTCTATAGAGTATGGGGAAAGAAGCAATGTGTACAGAGATTAGAAAGACTAGGCCAAGGCCAGGTTTGGAGAATTTTAAATACCACCCTCCACCCCTTAAAAAAAAGCAATTTACATTTGATCCTGATAATAATAGGGAGTCACTGGAGTTTTACAGAGTAGGAGAGTGACATGGATGCATTGGCACTTTAGAGAGAATCATTTTGGCAGCTGCGTAAAGAAAGGGTCAAGAAAGATATGGATTGAGAAAAAACTATTAGGCTTGCCAATCAAGAGATCAGTGATAACTTTGGAAAAAGCAGTTTTAATACAGTTGGACAATCTGCACCTCCCTCCCCTAGAAAGGGTTTTAACTTTAACATTTTATAACACTGAGTATAAATACATACCACATTTTTTAATGGTTTATGTTAATTTAGATAAAGTTTGTCCTAGAAAAATAATGCTGGTGGTTAATAATTAAAGTAGAATTACCCCAACCCGAGCACTCCCCACTCATTAATCCTTATTATTCTTACATTTTCCATTGGTGTCAGTTAAGCATTATTCATGAGTGTTGGTGAATGACTCACTTTAGCTCTAGAACCAAAAGGAAATCCAAAAAAATAACTTAATTAGAAGGCTCAGATCTGATATACTGACCAGAAGACCCATCTCTTGCATGGGTTTCTTTGAAAGGTTTGTCACCATTATCTAAACAGACATTCTTTTTGTTGATGTGGTTCAGTTGTTTCAGTAATGTCTAACTCCTTGTGAGCCCATTTTTTTTCTTAGCAAATAAAAAATGAGGTTTTCTCAAAGATATGGAATGGTTTGCCATTTCCTCTTCCAGTTCATTTTACAAATGAGGAAACTGAGGCAAACAGGATTGAGTAACTTGACCAGGGTCATTTGATTAAGCTAGTAAGTGTCTGAGGCCAGTTTTGAACTCAAGACTTCCTGACTGTCTAGGCCCAGCGCTCTATCCACTGCGCTACCTAGCTCCCCCCTAGACATCCCATAGGGAAACATTTCTCACAAGCATAGGAAGTGATGCTTTCTTCAATTGGTGGGACCTCCTGTCAACAAATTTCTATGTATCTAAAATCTTTGTCTTTAAATAATAATGAAAAGGGCTGGTGTCTTTTTGAAGTTTGCCTGTCTCTTATCACTTAAACATAGGACTAAGATACTGAAGTCAGGGCTCAAAAGGACCTTATAGGTCACCTAAACCAACCTCCTTATTTTATAGACAAGAACTTATATTTTCCCCAAAACACAACCAAGGACTTGGATAGGTGACTTGCCCAAGGTCACACAGGTAACAAGTCAAAGGTGTGGATCTGAACAAAGGTTCTTGAAATCAAGTTAGTGTTTTATTATTCCACATTGGCTCCATTTTGTCACATTGTAATTGCAGTTAAGTGGCACCGTGGCTAGAGTGCCTGGTCTGGAGTCAGAAGACTCATATTCCTGAGTTCAAATCTGGTCTCAGATACTTATTAGCTGTGTGACCCTGGGCAAGTCACTTAACCCTGTTTGCCTCAGTTTCCTCATATGTAAAAAGGCCTGGAAAAGGAAATGGTAAACTGTCCCAGTATCTTTGTCAAGAAAACTCCAAACGGGGTCATGAAGAGCTGAACACGATTGAAACAGCTGAACAGCAACAAATCATGTTATCCTTCCTCCAAATTTCCCTCTTTCAGTTGAAGATAACATCATCTTTCCACTCATCAGAATTTGCAACCTCAAAGTCATTCTTCAAGGTTGATTTCTCTCTCTCCTTCACCCCGTATATTCAATCACTTACCAAATCTTGGGGGACATACTTCCACATCATCTAGTGCATCTATCCCCTAATCTTCACTCATACGGCTATTGTAGTCCCTTACTACCTCTCCCCCCATTCCCCTAACTATTCCATTATCTTCCTAATTGACCTCTATTTCCAGTATTTCTTCCTTCTAATCAGTCTTCCACATAGCTGCCAAACTGATGCTCCTGAAATATCCCTAAAAAAATATGACCGTGTTACTTTCCTGCTTAAAAAATCTTCAGAGGCTTCCTTCTTATTATTGCCTCTTGGTTAAAACAGAAAATTCTCAGCCTTACATTAAAAGACCTTCACTGTATTGTTCCCACTTATCTTTCCACTTTTGTTTCTTATTATTCCCCATTATCACTAGAAGGAACAGTGGAGATGATCAAACCCATTTTACAGATGAGGAAACTGAGTCTCATGGAGGCTAAGTGACTTGTCCAAGGTCACAGTGTCTGATACAGGATTTGAACACTGCGCTAAATACTCAATTCCAGAACTCTATCCACTCCATGCTATCTATTAATAGGTATCAATGTGTTCATCACAGCATACCTCATAAATTCACTGAGTAAAAAAAAAAAACCTGCAAGACACAAATAAATGAGATTATCCTCTCTGGTCTTCTGCTCCCCTTCCCAGTCCCCTTTATACTCTATGTTCTCAAGACATTCCCTCTTCATTTCCACCTGGAAGAATTCCTAGCTTCCCTTAAAGAATAGCTCTGGTGCCATCTATTACACAAGCTGATTCCCCACTCACTAGCTGGACTTTCTATCCATAAATTACTTTGCCTATCTTTTCTATTTATTTATCTCTGTACACGTTTGATGTCTCTACCATCGTGCTCACCCCTCTAAGTGCCGTAAGATCCTCAAGGTCAGCATCTATTTCTTTTTATTTTTTTCTATTACCACCATCTGGCACAGTGCCTTGCACATAGTAGGTGTTTAATAAATGTTTCTGAATTATTAAACTTTATTTGTAGCAGAGCCTGTACAAAACCCTGCTCGCCTACCCCAGTGCTTTTCCACTAAGCCATACTACTTCTCATTAAATTTAATAGAAATTATCCAGAATACTAAGGGGATTAGTAATACTATCATTTTCAATGAGTGTTAGACTTATTTGTCTGAAAGGATAACTATGTCTGAGGCATGATTGACAGAGTGCCAGGTTGGCTTCAAGTCAGGAAGGCTCGTCTTCATGAGTTCAAATTCAGCCTCAGACACTTAATGCCTGCATGATCATAAGCACATTACTTCACCCTGTTTGCCTTAGTTTCTCCATCTACAAAATGAGCTGGAGAAAGAAATAGCAAACCACCCCAGTCTTTGCCAAGAAAACCCCAAATAGGGTCACTAAAATGACTGAACAACAATGTAACCATGTTTACAAGGCAGAACAGGTACACGATACTGAACTTTTTCATGATGTCCAAAGGTCTGTTGTACTATTAGGTTTTAGGACACATTCCAATATATAGATTAAAGTTTCTCTCCAAAGACACAGGTACCTGAAATGTTTTTACATGATCTTCCCGCCTTTTTTCCCCTCATTTGTTTTTTGTTTGACTTAAATGGTAAAAAGTTTCAAAATAATTCTAACTTTTCTGAAACTTGAATTTTGACTTTCAAGATTTCCTGCTAGTGTCAGTTCCCTGAAAATGTTAATGAAGGACTTAGGAATTGGCAGGATTTCTTTTGGAAAAAATTAAATATCTTAGCTATTTTTTAAGCTTCTTGGCCAAAGACTCATAAAATTGTTGGTCAAGCTACAAAGAGAACTTCATGAACTAGGCAGACAAAACCAGTGAAGCTGGTTACTCTTTAAGTTTGAGAAACAGGAATTTTTCAAAATATTTTTGTACAGAGGGTAGATTGGAAGGGGAGACACCTAGAACTAAATGAAAAAACTAAATGAGAAAAAAAAATCCCCATGGATTGTGAAAAATACAATCTCTGGAATTCAAATCATCCTCTTGTAAACACAACTGACTATCAAAGTCAGTTTAGGTATTGCATGGGATCATTGACTTCAAGATTAGGAGGGATCTTAGGGACCATCTAATCCAATGTTTTCATTTTTTTTTTTTTGCTTTTCTCTTTTTGGAGGAGAAAGGTAGGGCAATTGGGGTTAAGTGAATTACCCAAGGTCACACGGCTAGTTTTTTTGTGTTAAGTGTCTGAGGCTGTTTTTGAATTCTGGTCCTCCTCACTCCAGGGCCAGAGCTGTAGTAACTGTGCCACCTAGCCGCCCCCACGTTTTCACTTAGATGAGAAAATGAAGACCCAAAGAAGTAGTGACTTAACCAACGTCACACAGGGATTAGTAATTCAGAACTACTGGTAAATCAAGGACTAGAATCAAAGACTCCTAACTTCAAGTCCGGCAGCTTTTCAATTCCACTCTGTTGTCTCTCCAGTTTGACAGATGACATTGGTTCATTTTTAGTGATAAGGTAGTAATTCTGATTTTGACTTGCTAAGGCAAAGGAAATTAGGAAAGTGGACCATGTAGCTTACTTTTTCTAGTAACCAATGAATAACTTTCTCATACCTAGCTGACAGTAGAAATATTACTAAAGTAGTGTTGTTTATTGTTTTACAACAATAAACCAATCTAAATAGTGAGAAGGAATAGTAATACTTGGATGGGCATTTTGGGCATGATTTTTGAAAGTTAACCAATAAAAGTGCATGATACTTCTTTTTTTTATTAATTTATTTTTTTGCCCTTTTTTGAGGCCAACTGGGGTTAAGTGACTTGCCCAAGGTCACACGGCTAGTAAGTGTTAAGTATCTGAAGTTGGATTTGAACTCAGGTCCTCCTGACTCAGAGGGTGCTCTATTCACTGCGCCACCTAGCCACCCTATATGATACTTCTTCTGAGGTCCATATGAGGATAATAACAGTAATCTGCATTGATATGACGCTTAAGGTTTTACTAAGTGATTTCTTCACAATAACCCTCAGAGGGAGATAGAATAAGTTGTATTCCCATTTTACAAATGAGAAAACAGGGGCACTGGGAGATGAAGCAATTGGACTAGGATCACACCTATAGTAGGCATCTGAGTGAGATGGAATTCTAAGCTCAGTATAGTGCAAGTCCAGGATGATTTCCACTAGAAGACAATGTTTCTTGATAATATTAAGGCCTTTGGATGCAAATTTGTAAGCAGTTGTTTTACAGTAATTGTAGTAGGAAGTGAGATTGATTTGTTGAGATAAAAAGGGCACATCTATGCAAGTAACAGAAACTTTAGAAATTTTTTTCATTAGCATTATGAAGGAGGAACAATGGCGTTAAGTAATATTGAATTACCAATATTGTCCATTTGGCATTTTGAAATTTTAAAAATAAAACATTGATACTTTTTGAACTCTAGTGCAACACCTGGTGCATAGTAGGCGCTTCCTGTTGACTGACTGATTTAAAAATCTGTCAGTTTGTTATTGCATTACTTGGTAGTAATTTTAAACCCATAATGGCATTCATTTTAAGAATAATATACCTACAAGAAAAGGCTAATCCTCATAGACAGGAAAGAATTTTCAGTTTCAGGTATTAAATAAAAATGAACAACTGCAGGATGGAAAAGACCAAAGAAGGAAAAGACAATGGCTTCTAAATCAACTTTCTTTGAAGTAATAAGGTTCTAAATTGACTCGAGAATAGGTAGATGTCCTGTACCATTCCAAACTATCACTAGTGGTCTAATGGGGAAACTGATCCGTACACCTGCACTCTTTAAAATCTTGCTTGGTTTAAGTCTGAAAGTTATGTACTATTGTGAAGGCCAAGAAGCTAGCAAATTGCATGCCTTTGGCTGCCTCAAGAGGTATTCCTCATATCACTAAATAGTGCCTTCTGTAAGAGCAATTCCCAGTCTGCTGTGTTCTCTCACATATGGTGTTCTGAAACAGCTAAGTAAATTGAGAAGCACTGTGAAAGTACATTTTTGGCTCAGAATAAACCATTCATTGATTCGTAGGCCACAAGTCCTCCAGGGGGTGTTACGAATCCATATGATGTCCCCGAGTGCTAGATTTTTGCATTTGGATCTCTTCTTTAGCTGATAGATGTGTAAAATTTCATGTAGTCATATGACCCCCTATTGGCTACACATCTGAGGAGACTCAAGTGTGTGAGTTCTTTCTTCCAAAGTCAATTGTAATTTATACCTACTAAATTGCCTCCAGATCCACCTTTTAAAGATAGTAGCCTCTGCCTCACATTCATTTTGGCCCACACTGCCCATTTGTGCTTCAACCACAGCCCCACTTTGGAGTGCCGCCATCGCTAATGGAGAGGCCTGACGTGGCTGAGGAGCTGCATTTTCCACAGGAGAGCAGAATGCTGGCAAGTCAAATGGCCAGTGTGTGAGCACATGTCAGCCGGTTGTGTGAACTCAACTTCAATGGGGGATGGAGGATAGCTGGGAGGAAGCAGGAGGAGAGGGAGGGCAGGTGGCATTTCTGTAGCTCACCTCACTATAGAACAGGAGAAATACTCACTGAAGTGTGAAGGGCTGGAGAAACACACACACACACACACACACACACACACATGCATGCACACACACACCCCACACCCAAATATACACAAAACCCCCTACCATCGTGGGCAGGAAAAATATTTCATCATCAGAATGGAGATAGTTATAAGATGAATGGTATATTTAAGATATTTTTCCTCTTCTTTCTCAAGAGTCAATATATTCCCCTTTGTGAGAAATATACAAGATTCTTTTTTAAAAAAATCCTCAGTCAAGTCATTTGCTGTTTTTCTTTTTTCAAGATTAGCATTATCAATTTATCAGTCAACCAATATTTATTTATTAAGCTCCCACTTTGTAACGGTAGACACTGGGCTTGGCACTGTATATACAAATATAAAAAATAAAACTATCCTTGTTTTCAAAAAGCTGATATTCTAATGGGGAAGATAAGTACATATATAAATATATACAAAGTGTTTAGATACGAGGTAGTTTGGGTGGAAGGGAAGTAGCAGTTGGAAGGATCGGGAAATGCTTCATGATACCTGAAGTATAACTTAAAAGAATAAAAGGTTTCTGTCAGGTGGCAGACATTCATTCCATAACTGTGGGACAAGCTAGGGTAAAAACACTGAGAAATGGGAGATAGAGTGTCAAGTGTGAGAGATGGTTCTTAATTCTGTTCACTGACTGTTGCAATGTGTTTTCAGTAAAGTCTCAAAAGAAGCCTAACATGGCTATGATCAAGGTCTATCACACACAGGAAAAAAAAAAGTTTCAAACTCGTGGAAGCAGCCACCAGTGGGAGCCTCATTGCTGGGGGCCAGGCTGCATTAAGCACAGATGTAAATAGCCCATAGACCCCTGGGGTGAGGCCAACTAAGTATTCAGTCCTTTCCATTGAAGAGACTTCAATGCCTCACTAGCCCCACAATGTGCAGATTCTGCATATATTGGCTAAGAAGAAACATTCATTCAAAGCCCTTGACTTTAGTAATACAGTAGGTTTGCAGGTTTTTATTATTTTAAGCTGCCTCCTTGCTGTGTGGGCTCCAAATGGACAGTGAGCTTCATCAGAGAAGTAAATGGGGCAGACAATATACTTCATCAGTCTAGGCACCTGATGACTCTTTCACCAATCCCTTTTCTTTTTTTCCCTTTGGCAGCCTGTCTATTATTAGTACTCTTTAACTCAATTAGCCCTCATCAATTTTCCACTGCAGTCTCCCTGAAGTCTCTACTAGCTCCCGCCTTCATCCCTTAACTATGGGGAGTTGGGGGCAGGAGAGGAGGGAGGGGTGTATTTTAATTATATTTAGAACACACCATGTGTGCTTACTTATCTGTTAGGGCCCAATGAAAAGAAAAAAGTGCAGGGAGAGACCTTCTAAAGCAGCATATCTTCCAGCGAATACAGCTGTCTTTTAACTCAGTCTAATGTTTTTAAAATGTACTCCCAGTGTGGACAGATAAGCTAATGACAGTCACTAGCAGTGCGGGTCAATGCCACAATTCTTTTAGATCTTCTTTCTGCTCTTAGGGACTCAAGTTTAAATTTTTGGCAATACTACAAGGTTAATATTTTGTTTTAAGAGTAAAGAGGTAGTATCTTCCACTCAACCAAGCTGTCGTTTGCTCCTGGGAGGTCCAATAGCCAAAAAAAAAAAAAAAAGAGTAGGGGTAGGAATGGGGGCGAGAAACATCTGGAATCACATGGGTACTTTGTTTGCTATGTTCAACAGCAGGGAGGCCTATAGGTCTAGCCCTTCCCTGCTGCTGAGGAAGCCAACAGTCAACAATTCCTCTCTACTGTACCATCATAGGGCATTCCTCCTTAAAATGACAACTCTTTTTTTTCATATGAAATCCCAAACATGGAAATTCCTAATTTCTATGAAGTCAGAAACACCACCACATGTGGGTAAAATTTAAGAAAATTTTCATTTTGCCAATAAAAATTGCTGCCCAATAACAGCTGGCATTAATATATACTTTAAGGTTTGCCAAGAAAGCACTATCCAAATATCTCAGTTTATCTTCACAACAACCCTGGGAAGTAGGTATTATTATTATTATCACCATTTTCCAGACAAAGAAACTGAGGCAGAAAAAAGTTATTTTCCCAGGGTAACAAATGCTATTAAGTGTCTGAGTACAGATTTGAATTCAGGTCTTCTTGATTCTAGTTCCTATTCTCTATTCACTGCACCACCTGGCTTCTCTAAATGCCATAAAATATCACATTATTCCAATATATACATTATTAAATTTCATTTTCATTGGCATTTTGTGTTCCTAAGAGAATTGTAAATTAAACATTTATTTAGTCCTTTTGTACAGAAGGCATTGCATTGGGCCTTGGGTATACAAAGAAAAAAAATATAAGCCCCTGCTCTCAAAGGGCTTAAATTACACTAGGGGCAAGCAGGTAAGCAAATACAAAGAAAATTATTTCAGGAGGCAAGGAAGGTCTTTGGCAGGAGGTGGTACCTAAGCTAAGCCTTGAAAATAGGGATGATTTCATTTACATTTAGTGCTCTAAACAAGTGAACAAATAGTTCCCTGAATTAAAGAAGGAAAGAAATAAGCAAGGTATAAAGAACCTACTATGTACCAGGCACAGTGTTAAGTGCTTCACAAATATTATTTCATTTGGTCTTCACAAAGACACTGGGATAATAACAATAATAATAACATTATTATTATTATTATTCCCATTTCATAGCTGAAGACCAATTTCTAGTATGGATCATAAATCCGGAGTCTCCATTACCCGTCTTTCAAATTTAAATTACCATATGCTTTTGCTATTGATATTAAATCCATGTTTATAAATGACAAGGAGAGGGGATACTGACATGGCTGGTTATTTATCCAATTTTTATTCGTAATATGTATTGTATTCAATTGTTCAGAATTCTTACACTAAGAATTTAAATTCATGAAATAAACAGACCATACAGTAGAGTCTCTTCACAATAAGCCATATAACCACCTTGGGAGAGGTTTATACAGATGTTACATCTCCACTCGTACAGGTTAGAAAATCATCTGAAGGATAGTTGTATACTTTGCATATGTACATGGGAATCAGAAACTTCAGAGAAGGACATCAGGAGAGGTAGGGAAGAGAAACAAGCTAGCATAGCCTTCCTCTTACTCTCCACAATAATGGAAATTATAGTTTTACTTGGAGAAGGGGTGGAGCAGGTCCCAGATAACTTTTCTACATGTGGAGCAGCCATATTTTTAATATTCGTCTTCTACTTTTTTTTTCCGCTTCTTGGAGGAGAGAAAGCAGGGCTATTGGGTTTAAGTGACTTGCCCAGGGTCACACTGCTAGTAAGTGTTAAGTGTCTGAGGCCGGGTTTGAACTCAGGTCCTCCTGACTCCAGGGCCAGTGCTTTATTCACTGTGCCACCTAGCCACCCCTCAGACATATTTTTATATTACCTGACCCAATCACACATATTCTACATAAAGAAAAAGAAATTGAGAGTTCAAGTATAGTTTTCTTTTGAATATCGCACTTTTCCCCAAAATTTGATTTGTATGAAATCTGTGTATAGACTATAATCAATAATATTTTTCAACACATATATAATTTTTTTCCTTTCAAAGAGAACTTACTTTAGGTGTGCAGACTATAT
>JAQQSW010002639.1:0-14900 GCA_028646575.1 Pseudocheirus occidentalis
AGGAAGGAAGGAAGGAAGGAAGGAAAGGAAGGAAGGATGGAAAGAAGGGAGGATGGAAAGAAAGAAGAAAGGAAGGAACGAAAGAATGAACGAAAGTAGTGTGCTTTAGTGTGCTGTATGCTCAATATATGACATCAATGGGACATTAGCCAAAAAAGTAGTGCAGTCTTAGGCTATATTAAAAGAGACATAGTGCCTAAAACTAAGGAGTTTCACTATATAGTACTCTGTTCTGCTTAGGACAATTTTCGGTACTGTGGGTTTTTTTCTGAGTATCACATTTTAGAAAGTCATAAACAAGTTGGAGTGTGTCCAAGAGAAGATAGAGTGGTGAAAGGGCTAAAGAATATGTCATACAAAGATCTGTGAAAGAATTGTGGATGTGGAGATGAAAGAGAAGCCTCAGAGGGGGCTATGATGACTGTCTTCAAATATTTTAAAGACTGTCATGTAGAAAGGAATGAAGTGTGTTGTTGGTGTCAGAGATAACAAATAGGAGAAAGGAATAGAGTTTAGAGAGAATTTGATTTCAATTTGATAGAAGGAAAGATTCCTAACAATTAGATTGCAACAACATCTCACATTTATATAGTACTTAAAGGTTTGCGCAATTTGGAAATCTCCATGGGCTGCTTCTAGCATTGAAGTAGATACCGAATGATCCCTTATTAGGGATATGATACAAAGTATTCTTGCTCAGGGTGGGTTAGACTAGATAACTTCTGAGCTTCCTTCCAGCTTCTGGATTCTGCATCACTTTTGGGGAGTCAAGATCCTCTTGTCACTGCCTCTAGGGCTAAACAAAAAGAATGAAAAACAATGATTGATTCCTATTCTTTGATAGCTTTCCTTATTCAGAATCTACTTAAAATTTCTACAATTTATTCAGTCTATATAGATACAACACGGCTAAGTAAAGGATTGCAGTCTTGAGTTATTATGGACCTTTTAAAGTCCTAACTATGTAAACCCTAGGAGAAATGTCCTATATTCATGTAGTGAACCTCACAGAGAGCTATGTGTGTATGTGGCATTTTTAAGTGTCATTTGATTTTTTAAAAATGATATCAGGGCAGCTAGATGGCATAGTGAATAGAGCACCAGCCCTGGAGTCAGGAGGGCCTGAGTTAAAATCCAACCTCAGATACTTAAACACAAAACTACCCATGTGACCTTGGGCAAGTCACTTAACCCCATTTGCCCTCCCCCCTCCAAAAAGAAGTGAAAAAATAATAAAAAAATGATATCTATTTATTTTATACCACACTCACAAATGAATGAATAAATGGAGCATTTATTAAGTGCTTATTATGCACAGTACATTGTGCTAAGTGCTGGAAACAGTTTGAAAAGTAAGAGTGTCTGTTCTCAAGGAACTCACAGTTTAATGGAGGAGATGAGATATAGGGAAGGTCCTATGGTCCTTAGAATGCAGTTGCAAGTCAGAAGGTCTTAGAGTGAAGGGGCAAAGGAAATGTTAATACTTTTTCATTAGTGTAATTTCTATTGATAAAAACAACTAAAAATCTGTTATTCAATCGTTTAACAGGACCATAGACTTGGGTGGCTTTTTTTCTGGGACTTCAGTAGATGTTGCATCACATATAGGAGTTGTTGCCAGGCTACATTTTCATAGGGGTTGCTAACCATGATGATGGCTATGGGCAGTGGGCTGGAAACATTGATATTCCTAAGGCTCTTGGATTCAGAATCCTGGGATATCTCCTTCATGATCTGAGGGAAGATGGTGATCAAAGTCTGACTTGCTTGGTACAGGCTATTTCCTATCTCTTCCTCAGAGTGCCTTATTGTTTCAATTAGGCTGACTTGCTTGCCTTGTGGTAGTTGATAAGACTAGCCCTTTCTCCATAGGAGTTGCTTCCCTAGATGATGACTTTGAGGAAAGTGGATCAAGCAGTTTGGGGTTAGGGAGAGTGCCACCACTCTCAAGGAGGCACTGGTGATTATCTGCCTGTTTCGGGTAGTTGGTCTGCAGTTATTACTGACAATTATGAGGGAAGTTGGCTCCTTCTCCACAATGATTTCTCTCAAAGATGGCTTCAAAGACTGACCTTCAAGAAAGTTTGATGATTTAGGGAACACTACTATTCCCAAGATTCTTTGGATTCAGGATCTTGGGGATCTCCATTAAAGTCTATAGCACCAATGCTATATTTACAGTGCCCATAATCATGATAAATATAACAACCATGACTATAAATATTCCCACGTAGTGCTCAATTGTAAAATATAACAGACTCTCGATAAATAAAACAGAAGCAAAACATTTATTCAGACACCACAAAACCAAATCCCAACACCAGGAACCTGAATCCATCATAGTAACGTAGAAGTTAATGCACAACAATGTAGTAGAGTGCCACATCATCCTTTAGCCTTCCCACAAACCAATATAAGTGTAGCTGTCACAGCAGGTGGCAAAAACCAAACAAAACCTTTTACACACAAGCCTGACTTCTTGCCTGTGCATCCTCTCTCTCTCTCCTAGTCTAGCTTGCTTTGACTCCCAGCTTCATGTGGGCTCTGCTCTACCACTAAGGAAACTCCTCCCACCACAGGCTCCATGTGACTACATTCAGCTTATTGGGGGCAGAGTATATTTTTAAAGCAGGGAAGTTTCCTGTGGGCTCTGCTTCACCTTTCAGAAAACTCCTCCCACCAAGGCTCCATGTGACTACATTCAGCCTATTAGGGGACAGAGTTTATCTTCACAGCAGGGAAGCTTCCTGTGGGATCTCTTCTACTCTTCAGCAAATTCCCTCCATCACAGGCTCCATGTGACTACATTCAGCCTATTAGGAGGCAGAATTTATTTTCAAAGCAGGGAAAGTCTTCAAATTCCCCTAGGCTTATTAAGGGGCAGGGAAGATCTTCAAATTCCCATTATCATTACAGTGTCTTACGGAAGTGGTCAAGGTAGTATTGATAGTTTGATTTGGCTAGCATTGTTGTCTTCTGTCTCTCTCAAGAGAAATTACGTCAGTCTGGATTATTCTGGAATGGTTTTCTTCTTCCTCTAGCCATAGCAATTTATATAACAGAGATTTAAGAAGAAATTTGAGGAGGAGAGGAGGTGGAGTGGTTCAGTAAAACTAATACATCAACTGTATCTTGCAGTATATGCAATATTCCACACTCCAGTCTCATATCTGTGCAATGAAGAGAAGGAAGTGCTTGTTGTCACCTTTTTCCTAGGAACAAACTCAGTCATTATAATTATACAGCATTTCATTCTATTGTTCTTTCCATTATTGCTTTTGTTATTATATACTTTTTTTTTGTTCTGTTGACTTTAGTCTGTGCTAATTCATAGAACTATTTCTGTTTTTCTCTGATTTCTTTATATTCGTTGTTTCAGGGATATTCTTTTAGATTCAATTACCACAATTTGTTTGGCCATTACCCAACCATTTGGCACATACTTTGCTTTTATTGTTTTGCTACCATAGACACATACAAAATGCTACTATGAGTATTTTGGAACCTTTTTTCTTTATCTTTTCTATCCCTTGGGTTACATGCCCAGCAGTAGGATCAAGAATATGTGGCATTTCATCAGATGGGCAGGAATTCTCCTTTTAAATCATACCAGAAAATTCTGTTCACAAGGAGTTCAAAAGAAATACCCCCAACTTCCCTTGTTTGTTTTCCAAATAACAACAAAAAAGTGTTATTGGACAAGAAACATGGCTAGGAGGTAAATATGTTCCTAACATTTTTGTAAAGAATTCACAGTGAGGCTGATACTTAGGCATTGCCTCTACTCTTACAAAAGAATGCTATTTTATAGGCACATATGTATTTCAATGGTAGATTTGCTCCTAACTGTGTTACCTTTTACATTATTGGATTATAAAGTGACATATCACTTTAAATAAAGCACAGCTTCATAGAATCACAGAATCTCAGTGCTCAGAGGACCTAATACAATCCATACCTGTGCAAGAATCCCCTTCATGATATACTCAACAGTTGTCTTCTATCCTGTGCTTGAAGACCTTAGTAAAAGGGAGCCCTGAGGCATCTCATTCTTCTTTTGCATAACTTTAGTTATCAACTAATGATGCATTTCTCCCAAAACTCTGTCCTTTTTCCTCTTTTGCTACTATACTACCTTGCTTGGTGATCTTATAAGCACCAGTGGTTTTAATGATCATATCTATGTAAATAATTCTCAGATCTATTTATTAGTTCAAACCTCTTTCCAGACCTACAGTCTCACATCACCAAATGTCAATTAAACATCTCAAATTAGATGTCTTGTAAACTTCTGAAACCAGGTTTTTGCCTCTCTTTATATCCCTAACACTTATTACAATGCCTAGTACATAGCAAATGCTTAACAAAGCACTTACTTTTAATTTATTTATTCGTGCGAATATATAGCTTGTTCTCTCCCTTCCCCTTTTAAAAATATGTTTGAAGCACTTTTGATTAGATTTGGGAAATTCCAGGTAAAAAATAATCACACCAATCCTTAGTGGGTTCTCTTCATTCCTATTCAGTAGCTTCCCAATGAAGCCAAGGTCTACTCAGACCATCTTCTTGATCAGCTGTTCATTTCTCCTATCTTTGTTTCTCTTTCATACTTGGATAACAATAATGATGAAAACAAGTCTTTATTTAAGGTCTTTAGAGTGTTATTCAAACCATTATAATCCTTAACATTTTTTTCTATATTCTTATTGTCAAGGTTATTTGTTCCCATATAAATCACCACAAGTGGGTGGTTGTTTTTTGATTTGATAAGCTTTGGGAGGTTCTTCATCAGACATCTGTACTATATATAACAAATCAATAAATAGTTTCCTCAGTAGCCCTCAGCTGGGAATCACCAACCATCATAGCTCATTTTTTCCCTCTGACTATTTCTGACAGGAGTTCATGATCAACATAATCATTATTCTTGGGAGGACAGGCAGGTGCTTCCTCCTCAGAAGGTCTGACTGCCTTCTCTCTGCTAAGAGCCTCATATGTCTTATTCATATAAAAGTGCTCAGTGGTTCTTTTTCTTCCATTTCTCCTCTGTGTATCATTCTTTACACATCAAGAAACACTTGAAATTTGCACTGGAACTTCAACTTTTGTGAAATAATGCATTGATTGTATCCTTAGTTATCTACTACTTCTGAAAATGTGATTATGATAGCATATGCTCTCATACATGAGGCATAGTATGGTCTAACATGAAGATTCTTAACCTGTTTGGTATCATGGATCCTTTGCATAATATTGTTTTTAAATAAAGAAAATAAAATATAGTAGATTACAAAGGCAACCCATTATATTAAAATAAAGATTTTTTTTCCATTCTCATCTAAGCTCATGGAACCCTTGACATTTATTAATGGATCCCTTGGTTGGTAGACCAAGGGTTAAAAACCCTTGGTCTACTGAATAGTAAGCCAACCATAAATTCAGAAAGATATATGTTCAGGTCTGATACATACAGGCTGTTTGACCCTAGGCAAGTCACTTACCTTTTCAGTGGTCCAGGTAACTCACTAAGACAGTAAACTACCTGAAAAGTTACAGATCTGTATAAGTGACAGGATTGTTCATACCAGGAGTTCCCCCGTGCTGATGAAATGAAAAGTCACGATTAAAGAAAAAGTGCTTTGAATATGTTTTCTTACATAAGAAGCCTCATTCACTAATGTATTAATATAATGTATACATATATATATATATATATATATCTTAGGGTATCATGAGATACACTATATATGAATCTGCAAGGCAGTTTTGAGTGTTTGTTATATTAGCTCTAGGATTATTCCCCTGCTTAATACTATGATAAAAGAAAGAGAAAGTTAGAGAGAATTGTGAAGTGGTAAACTTATCCAGGGACTTCTACCAATAATCTGAAAGACAGTAACTAGCACTGTGGGCAATAGGAAGGAGCCAAACACATACCATACATTGGGCACATGCTGCTATACTTATAGGGACCACTGGTAAACTGGTTCAACCATTGATAATATCCAATCTGAATACTGACTTGGCTTCAAGATAGTGTTTTTAGTCCCATTTTTTCCTGGTCCATTTTGTTAATTTAGCTACTATTACTGGTTAGTAGAAAGCTGGTAATGTGTCCATTTATCACTTTCCAGAAACAGTTAGTTTTAGTTAGTTGAAATGCATAGAGTGCTGAACTTGGAGTCAGGAAGATATAGATTTGAATCCTGCTTCACATACTTGCAATCCTGGACAAGTCATGGAGACTTAGTTTCTTCATATATAAAATAGGGATAATAATAGCACCTATCTCTCAAGGTTGCTGTGAGGATCATATGAGATGGCATATGTAAAGCATTTTGTAAACATTAAAGCACTACATAAACGAGAGCTAAAATAATTATTGAGACTGGAATTTGTCAGAGACTGAAATTTGTTGATGCCATTTTTTAAGGTACAAGTGGTGCTGTGATATTCTCAGGAGCAGACAGCTAGAATTGCCAGTTATTTGGGGTAGTATAATTTGTTATTCAAACATAATATTTTTAAGCATTTAATTTTTTCAAGTCATTATTCTGGGTATTGATAACAGAGAAAAAACACATAAAAATAAGTTCTGCTCTCACGGTGTTTGCAATCTAATGGAGGTAGAGGAGACAGAATGACAAAAACGTGCGCGCGCGCACACACACACACACACACACACACTATGACATGAGGCAGTGTTCCATGGCGGATACAGTAATGCTTGACTTAGAGTGAGGAAGACCTAGGTTCATATCCTGTCATAAATATTTACTAGTTGTGAGACCAAAGGCAAATCATTTAATAATTCCCAGAGTAAATTTCCCCATTTCCCAAACAGGGATGACACCAGCACTATCCACCATATAATGTTACTGTGAGGTTTAAATGAGGTAAGTATGTAAAGATGCTTGTAAACTTTACAATTTGATATGACAAATAAGTATGTAAAGATGCTTGTAAACTTTACAATTTGATATGACAAATATAATTAGTATGATACAAACGATCCTGAGATGAGTACAACAATGAGAAATTTGAGGAAAATGTTATAAGAAATTTGAGGAGGGAGAGAGATACTTTCAATATAAAGGAGGGGTCAACTTTATGAAAAACTTCATGGAGTAGGTAGCAGCTGAATTGGACTTTATAAGAAATAAGGATATCAACAAATACTTTTGGGCATAAGGGCATCCACTAAAAGCACGAAGGAACCATGTAGGCAAAGCACCTAAGCGGAAAGGGACAGAGAAGAAAGGAGATACAGAATTCTCCTGGTGAGGTAGAGTGTACACTACTAGAAGGGGAATTGCATGAGTTAATTCTGGACAGGTAAACTGGTGCCAGATTTAACTAAGCAATAAAGCAAGCATTTATTAATCAGTTACAGTTTGTTGCTTAAAAGCATAAGGAATACCTTCCCTCAAGGAGCTTACGTTCTAATAGGGAAACAATATGTACATAAAAAGGTTTTATGAGATACATGAAAAGTAGATGGAAAGTAAAGGAAGGCAAAAGGTGGCATGTGATCTGCATCCTGAAGGAAGGAAGGGATCCTAAGAGATGAAGTGAAGAGAGATCATTCTAAATATGGTAAAAGAGTCAGGGCAAAAACACGAGGATGGCAATAAGAGTGGTATTTGTGTATTTGTAGTACACAGAGGTAAGACATGTATAGAGAGACAGGAGGGACTTAGCAAGGGAAAGGGATGCTGGATTGATATGACTGGTCCTAGGATGCACAACTTGCAACTGATGGTTCTATCTCTAGAGCTTTACTATACAAATATCAAGATCCTCTGATCAGAACACTCAAGGACAATAGAGTAGTTAAAAATAAAAACAGCTTCTTGCTCTATGACTCTCCTTAACCTAAATTATTCTTTTTGTTATTCCCAAGCTAACACATCTATCTAGTTACATTACTGCTGAATCTACTTATTCCAGCTCTAAATATCCAGTTTGATACTTTAATGAATCTGTTTCATCATTCATGTCTATATTCTCCCCGATGATGCAGATTGCAGTCTCTGAATATCCACTCATTCTATGTGATTTTTGTCTGCAGTTAAATACTTCATAGGGGAAACATCAAAAGTGTTGGGGGTCTTCCTTTGATCCTATAATTTCATGGCACTCTTTTTTTTGCAAGGTAGCTGGGGTCAAGTGACTTACCCAGGGTCACACAACTAGTAAGTGGCAAGTGTCTGAGGCCAGATTTGAACTCAAACTGACAATAGAACTGGTGTTCTATCCACTTCGCCACCTAGCTGCCCCACCCAAGGCTTTCAATAATCTAGATAAATTTTTAGATGACTGACCACTTTCACTCAAAATTTGGTGATTTAATAGGGTATATGTGATCTTTAGGAAATATCACTTTTCTTCTAAATAGGAGAACTAATATTTCAATAAGGGAAATCAGGCAAATCCTACTTCACATATAAACTTTTAGCTTGCTTACAATCCCTTAATGTTGGGATTTAAGATTTATAGATGTATGCGAGAAATTAGCATAGGCATGGCAGAGAGTTGGACTCAGAACCAAGGAAAACTGGGTTCAAGTTCTACCTTTGATACATATTGTCTGTGTGATCTTGACAAGTCACTTAACCTCTCAGTATTATAGTCCACTGTCGAAGACCAAACATTTCAGAGAAGATGCTCACCTACTTTGGATTGTGGATTTCTCTGTTAGTGAAATTACATCAGTTGTCTGTCAAAAGAGATAGATAACTAGACTTGTGATTTCATTGAAAAAGAGAACTTCTTCAAGTAAGAAAACTTCATGTATCAAAATATAGACCTTCCCTAAAACTTAGTCTCAGATGCTGAAAGTACAGAGAGGTCACAATTTTTTAAGGTCACAAGGCCTGTATAAATCACAGGCAGGAATTGAACCCAGATCTTTTTTAGTTCAAGTCTGGTTCTGCATATTAAGCTTTCTTTCAAACTATCAAAAAGCTTTCAGGAATGCAGGGTCTGCAACAATATATGATACTATAGAATAATAATTAATAATAAAAGTGGGTAACCAATTTGATGAAATCTCATATTCATTTGAGTATTGAAGTTTTATGTAGAAGGCCCACTCCAAGAGATTCAAAGAGATGGTATTCTCTTTATCACTTCCTCTACTCCCATGACCCAGACTTCTACTTCAACTTCTACTCATGTCCATATTGATCCACAGTCCTTTGATTCTATGCAGTATTTTAGTGCTTGCTTTTTTGCCATCTATCATTTAATTTACTGTGTTTAGGATAATGTGGAATTGTGAATCTTAACTTAATGCCTCTCTTATGAATGATAATGAGGACAAAAGTCTTCTATGAAACTTTGCCAAAAATGTGTTGCTGAGTGAGATGGAGCACTGTGGAGACCACCCAGAAGTTTCAACTGGTACATGGCAAAGCAGCTCATATGCACAAAGGCAAGGCCACATGGAGCATGTAAGACCTGGGCTCCAAAGTGTGTGATTCTAAAGGAAGGGTGGGGGGTAGGGGAAGACTTTTGGAATCCTTGAGGGCAGAAAGACTTGGGTTTGGGTTCCCTTGGCAATGTTTCTTCTTCCTTTTTATTGTAAAGTTTGTGAGGTAAGTCAAACTACTATTAATAAATGCCAACAAGTCTATCAAATTTTGTGTTCACCTCAGTTTTGACAGTATGGTGATGTTCAATATTTTAAAATAATAATAGCCACATATTATGTACAGTGGAAATGATGATAACTATTAGAATCTTTGTTATTACATAGGGGAATCTTTGGTCAGATTTTTTTCTGGGAAGAGTTCACATTAGAAATTTGCTTTTCTTCTCATTTCAATGAAGCCCACACTTTCTAACTTTTAAGGTTGAATGCAAGGCCTATCTGTCCAAGTAGACATTTGCCCAATGAGGCCAAAGGGGTTTTGGCAAGTGTAAATAAGAATTGGAATACTAGATATGAGGTGCTTAAATTTGAATTTATTTTAAATAATCGTAGCTAGGGATGCTAAGTCTAAAGATACATTTTCGAAATAAAAATAGTCAGAAACTGATTTTTATTTTTAAGGAAGTGGGATATGAATTTGGAAGGGGAAAAATGGACCCACTAAAATTTTTCCTTGATATTATTTCTGTTGTAATTCTTGCTATTAAAGAGTGCACAGTGCTGAAGTAAATGCTTCTGAAAGACTCATTATGAAATACTGGAAAGCAAAGTAGACTATACTAAAATCGTATGATACAGTGCTAACCAGAAGGAGAATAATACATAAATGTTTTCTTGATGATGTGTGCTAAAGCAAAAGGCATTTAGGAGCAGGGTTGTCAATCTCTGAGGGTTCTGAAAAGAATTGCTATTTATGACGTGTTAGAGTAAACAGTTGGATTACATTTCTGAAATGCATGTTCCATCAGGTAAAATCATTGTGATTACAGGCACTAGTACTGTAAGTAAGTAAGTTATGTGCTAAAAGGTTGGAATTGTAAAACAAGTATGCTTGTGCTTAACTGCTAATCCCTCTTTGTATCTACACTGAATAAACTACAAGAAAAGGGGGAAAAGGGACATTTAAATAATAAGGCAGGAAAGGCATGTTATGTCATCTTGATAAATAATGGGCTTTATCCACCATAAGGAATCATTCTAACAGTGGCCCATCCAATAAAGATTATCCCAGAGTTAAAGGAAATAGGAAGGATTATAAAGAAGTTATTTCTGCTTCCCTCTGTTTAAGTAGATCGGTGTTTCTTTTGTTTGCTTTTAGATTTTTCTTAATTTCTGCTTTATTTTCTGGCCTGTCACAAAAAAGCACGAGTTGGCATTTTAACCATTGTACAGAAATAAATTTCAAATAAAAACAAAAGAATGGCTTTAAGTGCTTTGCATTTGTTTGACAACAGAATATAATAAATGCAAATAAATCTTTAATATTCCCTTAATCTAGTTTGTGCTATGCAAATATCAAGACAATATATTTATAAAAACAAATCAACAAATATTTGAAGAAAAACAATATACACAACTTATTTTATATATTGAAAACAACTGTCAAACAATTATGACCTCATGTATTAGTTGGTTGTTTTGAAATATTCCTACTAGGATATAAAAAGGGCTAGGAGGGCCTTTGAGCTTGAACATATTGTGTCAATCATGAGCATATGCAATGTATCTAAAGCATGAGGTAAAAATTTTCTTCATAAATTATTTCATAAATAAATAAGTAATTTGCCTGAAAAGGTTTACGAAAATATTTTGTGCTTTTATTAAGTTCTCTACAGATCTTTTGTGGTCAATGTAAATAGATTGATATTGACATCATCTTGATCTGCTTTACTTTAACTTGAAATATAGAAAGAAAGCAACTTGCAGAGATTTTCCTTTTTTTTTTTTCAGGGAAATGTTACTAACATGGAGTTTGTGAAGCAGTATTAAAGCTTCAATTTTCAGTGATCATGAACAGCACTGATGGGTGTTAGTACCTGAAGTGTCACTTTAGCCTTTCATTTAAGGGACGTAATTGACCCTTAGACAATTGGTCTTGGCTTTTTGTATAATATATAATTTAGGGTGTACTTGTTGGTAGGGTTTTACATTATTGCAGGTAGAAAAATGCAGGTCATTTCAAAGCTTTTGTCCTTTTGAAGCCATGTAGTTTAATTTTGCCAATTTATTTAATCATTGAGTATTTACTATAAATAAGATTTGTACTCTTACAAGTTGAAAAAGAGAACTAAGAAGAAGCTCACTTAACTCCTTTAAAATTTTTTTTCTACCAATGTAGTATATGTGTTTGGGGTGGGGGGGGAGGGAAGGAACAGAGAGGAGGATATAGAATGACAGCTCTTGTTATATGTTTACTATTTAAACCTTGCTCCTAAGATGCTCTAGCCTCAGATAGTATTATTCAAAAACAGCTTCAGTCATTTTCAGTACTTTAACCCTTCAGCACATAAACTTTTTTGGGGGGGGGGAGTGTCCTGGTAATTATCAGAAGAATAATTTAAAGTCTGTTACCTCATATTTATGTGGTAGACACACTCCATAAATCAGACTTTCAAGTATGTCATGGCAAATGAACGTCTTACTCCAATCTTTCTTTTTGAATGCAATTCTTTTCGAGGTGCCACACATATTTTCATATAGGTCAACAATTTCATTTATAGCTTTTAAAAAATAAAAGGTCTATTTTAAAAATATAAATGTCTTTCACTGTGGAAATTGGTGGTTGACGATATTAAATGACTCCAGCGTATAAGTATGCAGATGGCTATTAGTAGCTGACTGTAAGATTTACTGAAGATTTTGATATTAATTTTCCCTTCATGCTGGACTTTATATATATAATATATATTGTATAAATGTAACTCTGTTCCAAAATTAATTTCAATTGATGATAATATATGAGTAGTTCTATACATATAAGTGGTTAGTGTTCTTATCCCACCTTTAGGGAATATATTGTGTGCCTCATTGTGAAATTGTATTTTGACTACCCCTTTCACTTGACAAGTTTCTCTATTCCAAATGAATTATTGCCCTTTTACCCATAAAGAGTGTAATAGACACCTTACAAAAATACTTAGGGGATAAACGTGTACTAAAAAGGAATCACATAACAAATCTGCCTGTCTAGGTATGCAATAAACACAAATGGAGACCATACAGGAATAGGATGATGACTCTAAAAGACATATGCTTTAGTTTTCTAATTTACATTTGATTTGCTTTCTTATCTCAAAAGATAGGCTATATCACACAATATGTTTACTTTCTTCCTTGTAAAGATAGACTAAAGAACCATTTTCTGAGGAAAATATTTTTGGAGGAAATTACTTCATCTTTACCTAACATTTTCATGATTTTGCCTTTTTAATTTCTATTTTAAATCATTTCATAATTTTAATAAGCTGTTTCTCCATTTAGCACAAAATTAGCTCAAAATGACTTGTACAGAGGAAAAACATGTCACTTAAAGTCATCCAAGTGAGAAAAATTGTGTCCAAATGTCCAATAAATGTTTACTTATTTTTAATACCTACTATGGTTTGAATATTCATGGAAATTTTTTACACAATGATGAGCTTTAGAGGTGAAAAACATCACATTCAGAAACATTGTCAGGAAATGGATTAGAAACGATGAGGGTTCTCAAATAAAAATGTGAAATATATTTTTAAAAGCCTATAAGAAGTCTATTCATGGCTCCTCATCTGTTAATAAAGAAGACAAACAATAACTATTCATCTCTATCAATATTGGAAAGACATTCCAATTTTATTCGCTTGATGGAATCCCTGACCTTATCACAGAGAGGTATCCTTAGATCAGAAAACTCCAGTAACATCCTCTGCACTTTTCCAACTTAGGAAAAAGTTCAAGTTGTTCTGTCCCAGCTCTCTTGTAATAAAATGCAAGTAAAACACTAACCACCAAGGAGGTGGCCTTAGACTCCTTTATCTCTCTCTCTCAAACACAGATACACACGCATAAATCCTGTGTAGTTTTAATAAAGGAGCAGAAGAAGCGAAAGCAAATAAAGTAAGATAAAAATTTTAAAAGACTTAACTTTCATAGAACTCCTCCCCTCCTTTTAAATCATAGCATCATCAGTCTCGGGGTCCTTTCTTGACATTAGTTCAGTCACCCCCATCCCCCTCTTTCCTTGTCCTCCCTTTAAGGTAAGTACTTGATGGCTTTGCATATTTCCCATAAAACTTTCAGAGTCCCGTTCCCCCCCTCCCCTTAACTACCACAGAGATATAGATATAGTGGGAGGGGGGAGGTTGCAGAGTGAGACTGGCTAGCTTTTTAGATAGGGTTGTGTAAAATATCACGGTAAGAAAGCCCGGGTGTGTGTATGTGAGTGTGGGGGGAGGGGGGTGGCTTCCCTTTCGGATGTTCCACTACAGTGGAGCTCTTTCAAACTCGTAATAATTGTCTGCTCCAAAGCCGTCCTTTCCCCCTTGGCGGCTGCAGCGGATGCTGCCTTGGGCTCAGGAGGAGGAGTTGCAGGAGGCGGCAGCGGCGGCGGCGGCGGCGGGGACGGCGGTACTGTCTCTTTAAGGGAGCTCAGGCTGGGGTGGCGCTTTCCTCTGCGAAGGCTCCTTTGATATTAATAGTGTTGGTGTCTTGAAACTGACGTAATGCTCGAGGTCCTGACAAGCGATAACATTTCTGATAAAGAACTGATCTCACTGCAATCTAAAGGCTCCTCTTTTTTGGTGCTTGTTGTTGCTCCAGACCCTGGGTTTTCGCTTTTTTTTTTCTTCTTTAAAACAGAAAAGCAAAAAAAAAAACAAAACCCAAAAACCCACATCAGGCACATCCTAGATCTATTTCCTTTCTCTTTCTCTCTCTCTCTTTAAAAGAGGGGGGGGAGGGAAAGGAGAGGGGGGGAGACAGGAAAAACCTTTTTTTCTCCCCCCCTCCACACCGCCCCCCCCGCCCCCCTCCCCCGAATAATCCAAGATCAACTCTGCAAACAACAGAAGACGGTTCATGGCTCTAGCCACCGCTCCACCATCTTTCGGGCTGCTGAGGTTATTATTGCCGATTAATCAACAGGTAAGGAGGAGGGGAAAAAAAGGCAAAGAGGGAGAGAGAGATCAGCAGGAGGAAAAAGAAAGGCATGGGGGTGATCAGCTTTTCTTTCTCGCTACGTAAGATAATATTGCGCACGTTGAGTGTGGCCATGCTAAAGTGTTCTCTGTGTGTGCGAAATGTGGGTGAGCTGAGAGAGGAGGATTGGGAATTAAAAGTGACTTTCTTTGCAAAAAGGAGAGAGAGAGAGTAAAAAAGCAAAGCAGAGAGGGTTCTCAGATTTCACATGCATTTTTTTATGCGTGTATGTTTTCTTTCTTTTTCCCCCCTTTCTTTTCTTTTCTTCCCCCCCCCCCCCCGGTTTTGG
>JAQQSW010002640.1:0-14900 GCA_028646575.1 Pseudocheirus occidentalis
CCCCAACCTATTTCCTATAATTGATCTTACCTGCAATAGCTCAGGAAAAGGTAGGGAAAAATATGAAGTGCTAGCTCTGATTCCTTGGGTGTCTTTCTTCAGTGTGTTCTGCTCCCTAACTTCATATTTTTAGCATTTATTAGAAAGAAAAGAATTCAGTACTGCATGAAATCCACATCAACAAACACCTGCATAAGCCACAGGTCTACAATCCTGACCAATTCCATTTGACACTAATGTTAGTTTACTCAAGAAGAGTTCAGTGAGGGTTGATATGGGATGTGACAGTATAAATCAGAATTAGATTAAAAACAAAAGTTTGGGAACCAGGATTGTGCTACAAAGCAAATAGAACTTGAAGGCCAAATTTTCTCTAACTGCCTTCAAGGTATTCCCCCATTGGAACTTTCTCCACCCCACTCCAACTATGCAATCATACCTCAGAAAACAGAATGGAATGAATGCACAGAGAACTCAAAATACTCCTTTAAAAAAATACTATGCTTTTATATGTATGATACACACACACACACACACACACAGAGCAATTAACTTATTGCCAGTATTCAGCAAGCAATAGAGACAGACTGCCCTGAGCAGAGAGAAGGGGAGGATGGACCAAGGCTTTGGACCAGCACAAAAGAGACAGACCCAGCCACAATGCCTGCTGTCAGCAACTGCATTATTTTTATACAGGAATTTTTATCTCTATTGTACAAACAAGTATGTGTCTGTGCTGACTTGTTAAGCAATCCACTTGTATGTAGAATAAGATTTTTTTTCTCTCCTCCTACCAGTCACACAGCTCTAAGATCAGAAGAAATACATAGTCTTTGAAGCGCCTCAAATGTTTTAGTTAAAAGGACAGCAGTTGTTTTCAAAGATCCAAGAGTATCTTTATCAGAATTAAAATTTTCCTTATTGATTTTTCCCTTAACATAATAAAAACATAACATGGGAAGGTTATGGTTTATTATTAAAAATTCGGACTTTATATCGTTCTTCAGTAGTCAATGTTCTCTTTTGAATGATAAAAAACAGTTTTTATCTTGGGGTGAGATGGGGGGCCACAGGAAGAAGACACTCAAGAGTCTTAAATTTTTTTATGATTAATGTGTTTTTTTTCTAACTATGAACTAGGTGAATGGGGGGGTTGGAATTCAACTATAAACTGATTACTCTGCCCCCCCAAATCACACAAATCCCAATAATAGCAATGGAATGTGCCTTTATCATGTAAAAATAAATGCATGTCTCTCTTTTTTTTTTTTTTGCCCATGGAGAAACCCAAAAGGCAGACAGACCTGATAATGGTGTCTGATAGTCCAGCTGTAGGTGGATATTAAGAGTTGGTCCAGGCTACACCTTCTAAATTGACAGATGTGATTTTTGGGGTGGCTTTTTATGCGTCATTACATGTCAAGAAAATGAGCCATGGATGGACATGAATTAAACTACCCTGGTACTTGGTGGGAGCCTAATTTATGTTTTTAGGGAGTTTTTTTTTTAAAAAGGCAAACCATAACAACCATCTACGTTTGTTTTTTAATCACATTCTCAAGCTCTACAATAATTATTTTTAATGGGAGTTTTTAATCAGTGGACTGGACTCTATCTAAAACTTAAATCAAATTTAGGTGTAATTGTTCATCATGGATGTTAAGAAGACTGAGGATACAAACAAAAACTCCTTGTGACTGACCAAAGGTCCCTAGGTATCCCCTTCATCAACATACATGCTCGAGGTTTCCACTGGGAATTCACTGACTGAGCCTGATTCAGGTCTGAATAACATTCTGCCAACGCCTACCTGAAGGGAGGTTTGATAAAGGTTCCTTCTCACTACTGACTTTTACAGGAAGTTCAAACTTGATCATCTCACCTTTATGTGGATGTAATTTGTTTATCCATCTAGGAACCTGATATTTTATCAACCTATCTAAAGAGGAAGGAAAAAAAGGAGGAGAAAAGATAGGGAGGGAGAGAAGGGGGGAGAGAAAGAGAGAGAGAGAGAGAGAGAGAGAGAGAGAGAGAGAGAGAGAGAGAGAGGGAGGAAGAGAGAGGAGGCAGAGGGACAAAGAGACAGAGGTCAAGCATCAACTCGTTTATATGTACACATCAGGTGTTGATCTGTCCTGACTTATAGCAGCAACCTGTTCAGGTAAAACTTCCAGCATCATTGCATCAGGTAGCTTCAGCTCAGTCTCTAGGGTGAGTAAAGAGATGAAACACTTTGGTTCCCTGTCTGCAAACTTCTAATCCATCAGTTCTTGGCAGCTAATTTTTTTCCAAGTGTTTTGTTTCAGGAAATATGTGTATTTTTCTTTGTACATTTTGTGGATTTACCACAACTGGTTCTGACAGCTGTTGATTCTGTTAAATGAACACATTATAAAATCCTCTTTAAAACCTCAAACTGTGGGCTCAAAAATATAATGGTAAGATATTTTAATGGAGTTCCAATTGTGAGTTTGTAAGGAGGCACAAATGAATCAGAAAAGCCCTAGATCAGTACTGGATTTGCCCTGTATGAGGTTATTTTGTTTGTTTGTTTATTTTATTTTTAAATGGGGAAAAGAGAATGTTGTAATTCACCACCAATATTGCTTGTACTTCCTTTGTTCAAATCAGATACATTTAAGAGAAAAAGGGAAGGTGGACTCACAATATATACAATTTAAAATAATCAAATGAATGAAATGAATCATGTGTGACAAATAATGTTTCATTTCATCATCCCTGCACAAAAAAAAAATGGTTGGGGGGGTGGGGATATGGAGACAATTCTAAGAGGGGGAAAAAAGATGATGTTTTCATTTTGCCTTAGATCAAAGGAGACTAGAACCGAGAGTGTGGCACACTGAACATTTTTACATTGCTGTCATTCACACTAGGCTATCTAAGTTTTATACAATTCCCCAGACTAGCTGCATATTAAGCTTGCTGTGTACAGCTTTATTATGGTGTGGTGGTGGAAGAAACATTAATATTCCTGTGTTGCAACTGACAGGACATTTACATGCGCCCATCTGAGCTCGCACCTGAGAGCCGCTCCAAGGTACAGTAACTGTACTCCTATTGTAAAGGCAAATGAAGAACACCAATTCCCTGCTGGGATCAGAAGTGACCTCACCACACCCCACACCTCAAATCTTTCCCTTGCCAACCTAACTCAATGCCATCTCAGAATGACGAATGAGCTAAGCAACAGACACCAAGTTACTAACCCTGCTAAGAACAGCAAAAGCCTTCTCTGAAATGTTTTAAAAATGCACAGTGAGTGCAAGCTGGCCAGTAAAGGCTAGGAAACAAATTCCAGGGAACCCAATATAGACTATGCTACATCCTAAAGCTGATTAGAAATACAGTATGATGTTTACTGGCTTCAAATTGAGTTTGGCATCATGGACTGACTTCAATAATGCTGGCATATTTTTATTTCAAATCTGCCTTTGGTCTCCAGGAGCACATGTTGAGAGTTTAAAGCTCGTATTCGTCAGGTTGCATTTCCTAGAAATTAAGTTTGTGACAGAAAATGATTCCTGTGGCAGTAATATGATTTGTGATGAAATTAATTAGGCCATTGTTTTAAGAAACTACCGGGCAAATTACAAAAGTAAATTTGGTGAAATTGACCACTACTCCATAGACCTTGGAAAGAAAGATAGATGGATGTAAGCTAAATATACTCATATTTAAGAGTAAAAAAGTAAAGAATTCATACTCCCCCCAAAAGCCCCAAGAAAGCAGACACTGAATTTTGACTGTAATGCAAATAAAAATACTAGTCACCACTGATTAAATTCTATGTCTAGGCATATTTTAATGAACCTTCAGTAATATGTCCCATCCCCTAAACTGCCACAGAAAACAAAAACCTTCATACTTTAAAATACTCTGCTGAAAAAATCAACTAAGTTAAAAATATATTTTTTAAATCTTTATAATAACAACACTGCTGACATAGCCACGACCCAAATGAAATCTGAACAAGAAGAAAGGTACTAAAGATCCTTAGTGATTAGATCTCATGCTTAAAATGTGGCAAGATGCCAGGCTGTGTCCAGCTTGATGCTAAGTGCTTTCTATTACAGAGAGCTGGTACTACTGTATATAAAAACAGACTTGCGCTTGGGGTGAATTTTGTCAAATGATTTCTTTGTGTAATAAAGGGTGTGAACAGACCAACAAATGTAGATTAAATTTATGCTGAGTGACAAAATCTTGTGAATCTCCCTAGCTATGATTTCTACCTAGGTTTGACTTCATTTTTTTCTTCCCACAGGTAATCCAGAGTTTCTGAATTTCACTTTCATACAAGTAGGGACTGTCAGCATTAACCTAGTTCCTTCCATAAGCAACTTCCATTCAGACATTATGGAAACCTAGACATAAATCTGCACGCCTTCCTATTAATTTGCTCCTTGTTTATTCCAGATCTCCAAATTTAATCCTCAGAGTTCAGAGTGAAACCATACGGTGGCTGCATGGGAAATGAATGATATTCAAGGGTTCAAAAATGTATCACTATTATGCACCTTGACACTTTTTGCCCTGAATCCACTGCCTACTGTCCTAACCCACATTTCCAGCAGCATATTTTGCACCCAGCTCCACTGCAGCAAATGTCCAGCTCCACAATTTAATGTCACATTCCCAAGCAGAGAGGTGTGGGAAATCTATTTCAGATCTCTCAAAGTAAAAGGCACAACTTGCAAAGCAATCGAGAATGGCGTGATTTTAAAAATTACAGCCCTTTTTTTTATGCTTTCACAGAAAAGACACATAGAATAGGAAGGAAACTTTCTCCCCCTCTGCTCCTGTTCTTGAAGTGAATACATATTTGTGTTTCCAATAAAAGGCCATTTTTACATTAACTATCTGTAACAGCAGGAGATAGAAAAACTAACACAATCCTCACATCATACACAGGATGATCTTCATATCACGTGGCCCAATTCTCAAAACTATTATTTATAAAAGGCTACTAGGAAAATGAACAATGCATCTTTTATGTGTCACCAAAGGGGTAACATCTGAAGAACTTTTGGATCGCCCACATTTTAGCATTTTCCCCCCTTTCCTGAAGTAAATTTAGCAGCCATACAGGCCACTGTGTTTAATTAAGCTTTCAAAAGTCCTCTGACAATGCCAACAATTGTAAGACACTCCTGCAGCTCAATCATGCAATCACGGTGACAGTTCTATTTACAATTTGTCTTAGAAAGAGTTTCTCTGACATTGTACTTTGACAAAACACCCAAGCTGCAGGTTCACAACCTTTCTCTGTCTTATTTACAAATACAGCTTGGATGTAGGACTTACAGGCTCATGACCAGGAGCCTTTGGGTAATGGCCTCACAAATTGATAACTGGTTTGCCAGGATTATTTTTGATGAGGACCGGTAGATATTTAAAATGGGGAAATATTCACTAGATTTGGGATATTAGATATAGCTGGAATTTTCAGTGGCATAGTTCTATGTTGGGGTTTTTTTTTTCTCTTTTTAGATGCAGTGCAAACCATTTCATATATGTCAGTAATTTCCATCCAGAACCAAACAAATAAGAAACAACAAAAACAGTCATAAAAGGCCACTGTAATTTATAGTCTTATTCACGATTATACCATAAATGCACAGATACATGTCTCAGTTCAGTTCAAGCTAACAAAAATTCAAGAAGGTACAAAAGACTTTTTTTTTCATTTTATGAATTCTGAAAAATGGAAGCATTTGACATTTACTTTATATTTTAAGTAATAAGCTCGTTTCTTTTATTTTATTTTGGAATTATTATTTCTCACTGGATAAAGGTTTGGGGTGCATATTTCTTTACGTAGATTTGATTTGTAGTATCAGGCAATTTTTAAAAAATTCACACTGATACAAACATATAGTTATTAATAAATAGAAAATTATATAATATTCCAATAAGATGCCTATGCCCAGTCTCTCTTCACCTCATTCCCTCCCCCTCTTCACAAAACTATCCCCAGCTTATAGATTTCTATACTCAACAAACTCCAAACCCTAAATCTGACACCATGGGACTGTAAATATTTTTTAGTCTTTTCAATAAGTGAACAGCGGTTTTATATTCAGTGATCTCTAGGTACTTCAGTTAATATTTCCCTCCACTGTAAAATATGGCACTGAAAAAACAAACCCTGATAGACTTAGCTACAAATTCAAAGCTGCTGGTACCTGGTGGTAAATATTTGGCACACCTATTGATGAAAGCTGCCTCCATAGGCCTACCATCCAACATAATTTATTAATTTTCTGTTCTACTTCTGACATTTCTTCAATGATAATAGGTCAATATAACAAATTTTAAATAATTACTCAATACATTTGAGAAAATTCAATCCAACAATATATAATATATTTATGAATTAATACATGTACTTGTGTATATGCTGGTATTATACTCATCCATTTATCTGGCAGCTACAATCATTCTCCCTAGAAAATATTTATTTTGAAAGACTCATGCACAGTTAAAATGTGCATCATTTTGCTGTAAGTTTAAATGACTTTGCCTTATACTGAGCCCTAAGCTTTATTTACTTCAGTAAGACAGTCTTTCAGTCTTATATTTCAGCTTACTGCCTATAAAATGGCACACAGCGTTCACTGTATCCAAATTCAACTTAAACACTTTAATAAAACCCACTTAGCTGACTACCTTTTCATGTGGTTGCCAAACACATTCTTCTAATAATTTATTGTGTTCCTTTCTTAATAAGACTGTATTGCTTTTCCTCTCCTTTCAAATGGCATATTTAAATATCTTTTGAATGATTACTAAGATCCATTCTTTCTTAATTATGAAATATATTTGGAAGTATATAACTGTCTTCCTCAACTTTGTTTCAGGGGTACCCCAAGTACTTAGAGCCATATTGTCCTCAATGGACTGGCATGCTAATTTCACCATAGGACACTATTCATTCATTAATCTCAGTTACTAGAAACCATGATTCTAGCTACTGACATAACTGCTTTGAGATGTGCCCAAACTGTTTATGTTCAGTGATTCCAGGGTGGGGAAAGGTGATTAAATACAACGAAAGGAATCACAGTCTTGCAAATTATCAGTGCATGAAAGCTTTACCTCCACCTGGATCTTCTCACTTGTGTACCTATATTATACCCAAGATATTGTCTCTACTTATAAAATTATTAGCATTAGGTTTATTTTTAAATGTCACCTATAAAAACATCTAGCATTTTTTCCTGCTTCCCTATCCACTGCACAGGTATTGTTAACTTATCCTTAGCCAAAAAAAAAAAAGATAATAATAATTAATAACAATTAACTTCCTAGAACCTTTATGACAACCACCAACGTAAAAACCACCTTATCCCCAATTGTTTCATTACATGGCAATTCCATTTCTCAGACTCACACATATAACAGTAAAATTCTGAACTATAGTGCTTTGCCCTCAGTTCCTATATTACTCCTGCATGAAGAGAATCTCAGAATTTTAAAGCTGGGTATCTGAGCCTGAACAACCTATTTGGGACCATGGTGAGGAGTGTGGTTTTAATTCTTGCTTGACAGATACTGTGTTTTGTCTTTTAAACAGAGCAGTTCAATATGTAAATACGATGTTACATCACGCAAGTGTTACTCCATATTTGGTGATTTAGCATGGCTTTGGATCTCCACAGACTACAAATCCCTTTCCACTAACTCTTGCTTCATTAATCATGTCTTACACTTCTGTTCATTTTCCTTCAAATCACAGACAGCACATGGAAATGGTCACTGCCACATACTACTCTAGGAAAAAAAAAATCTTTAACCTGCATGTCACATAAGTTGAATAAAAAAAAAACTTTCAAATACAGCTTTACTAGTCGCAGAGCCTTCATTTAACTGAAGGGGGGGAAAAATCTCAATGTTATTACTGTGAGCATTATAAAAAAAAGGAAAAAGAAAAAATACAAATGCCAAGTTTGATTTTAATGATTAGATTCCAGGGGGAAGAGAGAAATATGACATTTAATCCCCTAAGGCCCACTGAACTATTATGGTTCAACTCTGTGGCCAAACCAAGTCAGAGAGACAAGCTCCAGTGTATCAAATGATTACATGCACTGCCTTCTCTCAAACTAAGCCAAGCCTTCTCTTCCTTTTGCCTATGGGGAGGGCTCTATTGGTGGAAATTACATTTCTATCTTGCTGCATCATCCAGTCACGGTTTGATATGTTAAGCCACCAGAGTTTCATTAAAATGTTTTAAGGGGCATCTGAAGAGAAATCTACCCATAAGGGGGCTCCTCTTTCTCACCTAGATGAGGGAAATTTAAGCTCTCCTATGTTTAATTCCCTCTTCCTCTCTCAACTCCTTAGAAACTCACACGTCCAGGTGCCTTCTAGTTAAAATTAGCTAAGGAAAAGGGCACTAGTGAATCTATACATGTATTTTTTTATGGAATTTTTATATCATATTGGAACAGGAACAGTGGAACTCTGGGCTGGACATTTGTAAGGGTGACATGTGGTTGTGTAAACCACAAACAAAATCAAGATACATCTGTCAAAACCACATCAGAGACAAGAGAGAGCACAGAGAAGCATTTATCATTTAGCTGAGGAGGCAGGCTGCAGAGAGCAGCCTTTCCTGTCAAACCAACCTTTTGAAATTTCCAACATGCCCTTAAACTTTTCGAATAAGCATGTCTGTGCGCTTCAGAAAGTGCCCTCTCTACTGTGGCCTGGCCAGTCGAAAATGGCATCTTAAAGTCAAGGTCGCGGTGTCATCCCTGCCACCGGGCTGTGTTTAATTACAGCCCCATACTGCTGACAGCCAATATGGATCCAAGGGTAGCCCCGGAGCTCTGTTAACTCTTTCCCCACTCTTCCAACCACCCTGCCAAACCATTTCCAGTTTAGGAAAGCCTCAGTACTAGTCTCTCCCCTTAGGTATTCTTGTAAGGGGTTTTAAAGCACTAAGATCAGTGGGTGACCCATAAAAGGCCATGTGATTACTGTATCTTAGGTATGACATCAAAATGGAATATGGCGGACACTACAAATTTGTCTTAGTGCATCAAGGACAAGACAAAGAACCAGCCCTTGTAAAAATGAAAAAAAGGGAAACAGAGTCTCAACAGATCTAGAGCAGGAGGGCATGTGTGTGTGTGTGTGTGTGTGTGTGTGTGTGTGTGTGTGTGTGTGCATGCTACATCTTACTCAGTGGTGTGGGAAATATTTATTTTTCTGGGTTCTGAATGTTAGCAACAGGATCAACATTACAGGGCTACTGTGGACAGTTACATGGAGAGATACATAAAGCACTCCACCACTCCTTAGTGCTTAGTTATCGCCCCTATTACAGATGGAAAGAAAACATGCAAACAGTTTTTCTCCTTGCTTCTGATTTACCTGCTATATGTTCCTGTTTGGGGCAAATTCCTCTAGATGACGTTGATAAACAATCGTCATCCTCTGGCGTGACCTGGATGCCAACCTCCACAGGATTGGATGCCTTTTTCATCTCGACTGGCGAAGGTGAGGGTGGCTTATCCACAGCTTTCTCTAAACAGAGACTGCCATTGCATTGTTTCCGTTTGTGCTCAATAAAAATGAGAATGTCCCCCAATGGGAAGTTCATCTGACATTGCCCACAGGTGAGAAGGTCGTGGTCCCCTTCTGGCGCTCCCAACGTGCCGTGGTCTGGTTCATCATCGGTAAGAATGGCTTCAAGAGGTTCGGCTGCAGTTTGGGAGACATAAAGCACAGGTGTTAGAAAAGAGGAAAGGAGGGAAAAAAATCATTTTTTCAATCCTAAACCGAACCCCTCTGCATTACGTTAAATGTCTCTAGGCTTTAAAAGGAAAAAAAAAGATGCCAAGGAAATATAAGCATACAAAATTTATGAGAATGTTGATATCAACAAGAAAATGAATTTATCAAAAAGGCCGCTCCTCATATTTTTAAAGAAACTGCCTAATGTGCAGAACTACACAAAACATGGACTGCAAACTTGCCTGGTTTGGAAGTTTAAACCAAACTGGATTTTTAAATGAATGGTTAATATGATGGGGTAAGAATTACATAACATCCACCAAAAAATAAAAAAAGAATGTAGTAACATTGTTGTAAACCCCAAAGAAAAACTGTTTCTTTTTCCCTAAATCAATGATTTGATTTCTAAACTTCCCAAGTACAAAATTGGTAGCCCACAGTAACACACCTTTGTGTGTTTGAATGCAAGCATATCTAAGTGCATCTAGCTAGGTACATTTCCATAAAATGTTAGCCTGGAACCTCAAATAGCAAAAAGTGCTACATTTACATGGTAGTCCTAAGAAAGATAACATTTACCTGCAAAAGCATCTAAATAAATAATTATAATACAGCACAATTCACACTGCCAAGAGACAGCCAGGCCCTCACTTTAAACTGTGCCACATTTTTAAAAAAGCAAATTCACTGGTAATTCTTCTTAGACACATTAGCTAAATAGGATACTTTTGACTACTTAAGGAAATAAGCCAACTAGTCTTTTTTTTTTTCTTCCATTCTGAAGAAAGGAATGCCTAAAATATTCCAAACGTGTTTGTGCTTGGTGGCCCTCATGATAGAAAAATCAGTATGGTCAACTGAATGCCACATTTCATAACAACGCTGAGAAGTCCTTTCTTTAAACTTGAAATACTTCTAATGTTGTCCAAGTTGACTAATTTTCTGAATGAGCTCCAAAATGCTTCATTATGGAGCTATTTCTGCACACACAATCACCAGTGGATGGTATAACAAGGTAGGCATGAAAGACATGCTTTACTGCTTACCTCCCTCCCCCCCTTTTTTAAACTTTGCCCCGAAATATCTTGGCACCTAGTAGAATAGCTTCTATCATTCTAACCTTGCAAGGGGGAGAAAAGGGTTGCTATGTTTCTGCTCATGAAACACAATACTTACTCTACAACAAAAACAAACTGCATTACAAAATGCAAAACCCATCCCAAACACTGTCAGTTAATGAAAGGGAGCAGAATATGTACAACTCTCAAACAGTTAATCAGTCTGACCTTCTTTAGCAAGCTGCCAATTTCACATTTAATGAACTTAAAGCCACAGAGAATCAAAAAATAGATTTTAATTTGACTGCAGAATATTGGAACAGATTTTGATAAAGTGCAAAAATCCAGTGAACTCAGGTTAAATTTATTTCAACCCTACCTAGACTGACTATTGAGGGGGAAGATCTGGAGTAGCTCCCAGATGTGCTGGGTAAAATAATATTGAGAGAGCGCTACCTAACTGCACCTGAGCTCCAAGTAGGACACAGTGATAGATTCCATAATTTCAAGCCTCCAGTCCTACTCCTAATTTAACATAAGGTCAACTACAGGAATATGAAGGTTATATTACTGCTAATAAAGACAACAATTCTAGCGTTCTGACTTTCTCTTCCTAACTTACTAACCAAAAGGTAAACACACAATAGATTTGTACACTGGCCTAGAACAGAAAAATAAACACAAGGGCTTTCTGTATTGTAACTTTCTGCTATTTTATTTGAGAACATTTGTTTGCATTTTGAAAAAGTGAGTTAATTGAATAGGGAATCGTTCTCCAAGATTCTTCCTGTCTAAATTAAGGAATTATTAATTTAATATAGGTAAATGTATCTTTCTGTTAAGTATTAATTACAAGTTATAAGTTCTAAAGTCAGAAGGAAAAAATATTGTAAAAATATTTTATGTATTAAAATCAGCAGTACCTGGAATCTTGGTAAAAAATATTCCATTCAAGAATTTTTTAAAAAAATTCCCAGGCCCTGATGGACTTCTGAAATTGGAAATCTTATTTGGCAGTAAAAGAAAATATCCTCCTAGATTTTAAATAGTTATAGGTAATGCTACACAAAAAAAGACTTGGTTAAAGTCTTCTAAATGTAGTGACTGAGCTGATTTACAATCAAAACCAGGAAATGAAGTGGTAATTCAGAGGTTGCTGATTACACCTCCACATTTCACCTAATTAATTTTATAGGAGGCAAAGTTCTTGAAAATAACAAGATGATCAAATGTACAGATATAAAACCTGTAACCTCAACATTTTCTATGCTCTTAACGTAAATTATTGCTAATTAACAAGAATTATATCCTAATATATGAAATACGTACACCGTGTTCCTTGCAAAACATTTGGCTAGAGATGTACAAAAAAATAGCAAAACGTGTTTTTATTATTGCTGTTATTATTAAAAAATCAGACAGTGGTGCACAAAGGAAATAAGAAAATACGATTCTCTTGGTTTAGCCACTGATTTGCATTGACATCTTTTCTCAGTGGCAATCAACATTTCCTTTCTGGGCATCAGATAATTTCTCTGTATTTTAATGCAAATTTCTCTTCCCCTAAAAACATTCCTAATCTCAGCCATTTTACACTCCCCCCTCCATTTTCCTACTCTCCTTCACCCTACCCCCACCCCCATAAACTTGGGTCTGAGGAGAGGGAGGGAGTTGTAGATGAGCTCTAAAGAGATAGCAAGAAATAAAATTAACAACCATTTCTCCCTTCACGTGAAAAGAGAAGTGGAAAATAAAATGTTTCAATATTACATAGCAAGACAGACAGATATCTAAATGCCCCAGCAACTGATTTAGCCGGTATCTCTCCCTTCTTTCTCATTTAAGAATAGCTAAAAAAAAAAAAAAAGAAGAAGAAGAAGAAGAAGAAGAAAAGAAAAATAGGGAAATGGGGAGGGAAGCTGAGGGGGGCTGAGACAGGCGGAAGACGGGTGGGGGAGGGGGAAGGGGGAAGGGGGAGGGAGAGAGAGACACACAGAGACACAGAGAGAGATGCCTTCTTCAAGTTTGCTTTCCAAGTGCATCTCTTTGATAGGGTAAGGAAACAAACGGAGGATGGAAATACTGGCTTTTTAAAGAAAGGTAAAGCCCAAGAAAGAAAGGAGAATGAAAAGAAAGGAGGCAGGCTTAAGTGGAGAACAGAGGGGAGAGGGGGCTAAAGGTGGGCAAAATGGAAGGGGGGGACAGCTGGAGAGGTACTGTGCCTAAAGTGAAGTTGGAAGAGAGGACTGTCTGCTAGGCACAATGCGAGCAGCGTGCAAAGCTGCAGGCTCCCGAGCAGCGATCGCTGCGAACACGTGCAAAGGCTGCCCGGTCCCTTTTCCCTTTCGGCTGAAGGGGGAAAGGGGGGAGGAGCGCTGGAAAAACGGAGAATGGGGCTCCCTCGGGCTGCTACTGTCTCAACACCCCGCTTCCAACCCAACACCATCCAGCCCAATAACGCAAGGGGCTAGGGCTACATACGTCTCGCCTGCTAGTTTGTGAAAAGAGAACGGGGGTCTGGAAGGAGCTGGAGGAAAGAAAGTCGTTAAAAAAAATACATATACTCTTTAACTTCCTCCCCCTGCCTCAAGTCACTTAAGAAATTATATTTACAACATAACACACGCACACTCACACCCCCTTTTACTGATCTGCTTTGGGGAGCTTTGCAAATGAATTTCCTTCTGCAATTTGGTGCGTGTGCGCGCGCGTTAGTAGTCTGGTTATTCATTATTAATCACGCTGGTGGCATTACTGTTGTGATGATGATGACTATTACTATTGTTGTTATGATTCCCAGACTGGGAGGTAGGAGCTCGGGGGAGGAGGGTCGGTTCAAGGAGGGGAGTATGCATCTCCTTACAACAGCCGCAGCAGGGCCCGGCTAGGCGAGCGCCGGAGCTCCCAGCAAAGGGAGGGGGAGATGGAGAAATCTATCTAGACACCAACTGCAAACTTGCCAAACCCGGGTTCTCCTTCGGAGGAAGCTGTTCCGTTGCTTCCACACTTAGGAAGGAAAGCAGAAAGAAAAAGCGCGCTTTCTAAAGCTGCGTTTTTCTTTTCCTCTCTCTCCCACCATCTCCACTCCGAAAGAAAAATTCTACCCTGTACTGTGCACTGCTTATATTTTTTTATTTATAGCTCTCTCTGTGCGTATTTGCAGAGGCTCTAGAAAGAATCATCTTATTTTTGAAAGCCAAAATTAAGAACAAAGAAATAAGAGGAAAAAGGGAGAGGGAAATTCTCTGGTTCACAGCCGCACGCTCTCCACCCACCAACCCACCCCCCCCCCCCACACACACACACATACGTCCATTCCTCCCCCGCCAAGGAAAACGTTGAGAATTCTAGGGAGGGGTGAGGGGGGGAAGGGTTGGGGGAAGGCGGGTTGGTAGTGGTCAGGTTCAAGTTCGCTGAGCTTTCTTGATCTTGCTCTGCCTCCTAGCGACCGAATATAACATTGAGACTTGGGGGGGGGGTGATGCAGCTGGGGGCCAGGATAGTAGCCAGCTCCCCACGTCTATCCCTTATTTTATTTTTTAAAGTTAACATAACAATCCCCTGCACCTACATAACTAGCTACCCAACCCCTGTACGTGCACGGGGATGGGGGGTTGGGGGTAGAAGATTGATGGGGAGGGGGTGATACTGTTTGAAAACCCAGCTGGGAAGAGGCTGCCCCCGATGAAAACCTCACCTTCACTTTTCATCCTAATTTCATCTTGTGTGTGTGTGTGTGTGTGTGTGTGTGTGTGTGTGTGTGCATATATATTATTTTTTTCTTTGCTAAGTCTTAAGAAAAAAAAAATCTGCCCTCCCGCCTCGGGTACCTGAAAGTATAGTAACTTCAAATCGCTGTGCACCGGGTCTGTTCGGTATCCGGCGTGGCTAGGGGAGAGTGGGGGATGGGGGTGGGGGAAACTAAGGAGGGAGGGATGCAAGGGGGTGGGGAAAGGGAGGGATCCTGCAACATGTTTGGGATGGGGGTGGGTAGAAAGAAGGCAAAGGATCTTCAGAAGTGTGACAAGTTACTGAGCCAAATTTAACCAACACCACCACCACCCTTGAAAAAAAAAA
>JAQQSW010002641.1:0-14898 GCA_028646575.1 Pseudocheirus occidentalis
CCCCCCCCCCCAGTCATCTTTAAGGGAATTATTGGTGTATTTTGTCTAACTTAGAAATTACTTGTGAAAAATGTCCAGGGCAACTAGGTGGCGCAGTAAATAGAGCACCAGCCCTGGAGTCAGGAGGACCTGAGCTCAAATTCAGCTTCAGAGACACCTAACACTTACTGACTGTGTGACCTTGGGCAAGTCACTTATCCCCAATTCCCTGCCTTCCCCCCTCCAAAAAATATTTCCAAGTTTTACTCAGGAAAGATTATGTAACAACTACGATGTTCATGAGATATGACCAAGGACTGGAATTGTGATTTCCCAAATGGGGAAACTCCCTCTACCAATGCAGATCACCATGTTCTCTGCAATTTATAGTCTTACGGTATCATGTGATTTTCCCACAATCACAGAGGCAGAATGTGTCAGAGACAGGACTCAAACCCAGGTCATCCTAGCTCCAAGGCCATCTTTCAAGGCAACTCCATAATGCTTCTGCATGTTTACATCTTACAAAATTACTACTAGGCTTTTACTTAGAGAATTGAAGATTATTTGTCATGTAAACCTGCTTAAGGCAGCACAAATCATCAATTTACATGTACCCTCTTGACTCATGGTCTTAATCTCATAATAAGTTGGTCAGTCCTACTGAAACTTTATATTTGTTACAAATAAAATAAAGCATTCACATGTATTACTGATTTTATTTTTCAGACACAACAACTACCTTTCTCTCCAGGTTTGACAGTAAAAGCTTAAAAATGTGGAGATTGTTGGTTAGTCGTTTCAGTCATGTTTGACTCTTTGTGAACCCATTTGGGGTTTTCTTGGCAAAGATACTATTGTGGTCTGCCATCTCCTTCTCCAGGACATTTTACAGATGAGAAAATTGAGGTAAACAGGGTTAGGCGATTTGTCCCAGATCACACAGTCAGTAAATGTCTGAGGCCATATTTTAGCTCAGGTCTTCTGAACTTCAGGTATAGGGCTCTAACTACTCATGCCATTTCTAATAGCCTTGCTCAAGAATAAGATAAATGGGAGAGGCCATGAATGCTTACAGCTCTTCCCCACTCGCACTTTGTTCTTTACTATTTCTGATGGTTTTCACCTTGACCCAAGTATTCATGCCAACTCCACAGTGTGGCCACACTATGTATATTCAACCAAAAACAAAGGTTCTGGCAGAATAAAACATTTTGACCTTCTAAACTCACTGATGCCATACCCCTGTGTTTCACCACTGATTAAAAAAGAGACCAGTTCAGGTACCAAATATCTTCTACCACAATCCCAAGGTAGAATAACTGATGTGGAGCAAACCCTGAAGAAGTGAAGTCACCAGGGTGATGGATGGATATAAGTATATTATTCACACGTACATCTGCTAATGTAACAGCCCCAGTGCAAACATTAGCACTTAAGAACATTATGTGGATTTGGGCCGATCCCTGGAGGACTCCAGTTTCATTAAAATTTTGTTTGGCAGCCTGGGGCAGAACTAATCCTACTCCTACATGCTTCATGCATTTTAGAGGGGAATCAAACTGCTTTAAAAATAAACTCAATAAATTTTGTGATGTCAAAACATTAACATACTGTTCATACAGGCTTCATATTTTGAAATAACAACGTGAACCTGTAGATTTGGTTTTAGCCTTCCTCATATGCTGGTTAAAACCTAATTTTTTTGAGTTTTCTGCATATTTTGCCAGAGCTGATGGCATCATTAACACCTCAAAGGGAGCAAAGACAGCATTCTTTATACGTCAGCACTCTAGGTGTGACTGTTGTCATCAGATCGAGTGGACAAAACCCAGAATTCTCTGTGACTCAGTTCCAATCTGGTTAGTAAAGAATTTGGAAAACCACTTACCTTAGAATCATGCTTGTCTCCCATCCTGAAACCAGTCTTTGAAATAATTTGTAATTGTAATCATGCTGTATTTTTGAAGAAGCAACACTATTTATTTTAAGTCTCTCAATCATTCCTAAAAATAATCTATGTTCTCTTCATAGATATTTTATACATCTAGGATAAAGTAGCTTCAGCATAAACTACATGGCAGTCAAGTGGCTCAATGGATAGAGTGTTGGGTCTGGAGCCAGAAAGACTCATCTTCCTAAGTTCAAATATGGCCTCTGACATTTACTGGATGTGTGACCCTGGGCAAGTCATTTAACCCTGTTTCCTCAGTTTCCCCATCCATAAAATGAGCTGGAGAAGGAAATAGAAAGCCAAAAGAACCCCAAATGGGGTCACAAAGAGTTGGACATGACTAAAACAGCTGAACAACAACAAAAGGATTAATTTTAATTCCTCAACCTACCACTTAGGGGCTTTCTGGCTCCCACCTACCTTTCCGGCCTTATTTCATATTACTCCCTTTCCCTTGTTCTCCATTTCATGCAAGCTGGTCCTCTGTTTCCTCCTGCTTTCTCATCTCTGCACAAGTAGTCAGTCCACAGGTAGTTTTGTCTCTAGAATGACTAGAATTCATTCTGTCCTCCTCTTTGGAGAATCCCTGTCTCTCCTTAAGTCTGGGTGGCACAGCTTAGGTATGACCTTCTGCTTGAGTCCCTTGCTAATTATTCCAGTAGACTGGGCATGATTTTGTCACATATTCTGCATTTACTCACTTTTGGACATGCTCTATCCCTCCTATAGAAGGTAAGTTCCCTGAGTGCAGTAAATGTTACCATTTAAATTCCCACAACCAGATTAGACAGTTCAATCAGAAACATATCACTTCATCTGAGTTAGATAGTCACAAACTCTCCTATGGTGTGGCTTTCCCCTCAGTTGATGGCAGAAGAATAAAAATGAAACATCTTGGAAGAGAGAAAGTGCGTGTACACACACACACACACACACACACACACACACACACACAGACACCCTCTCTACCATTTCTGGCCTCCAAGTCAGTAGACATGATCAAGTAACAATAAAAAAAGATGTAAGAGAAAAGAAATTATCAAGAAAACTCATCCACATTTTCCTACTTTGCACCAGTCTTCTCTGAGTCTGTCCTTGAGTCAGCTAGGCCTATACTGAGAAAAGATTAAATAAAGATGGCAGGGTCTAATATATACAAACAATTTAAATATTTAAATCAATCTAAAATAAAATAAAATATAAAATATAAATTTTTTAAATTTAAAATAAAAATTTAAAATAATATCATCTCTTTTTGTGGTAGTAACAACAAAACCACAACCCTCAAAACTGCAAACCATGAGATTTCTCATTAATGGTTATGGTTAAATAAGATGATTAATTATTACCGCTAAATAAGATGTGGCATATGAATACAATGGAGTATTATCTTACTCCATCTCCAGAACTGAGGAAATCGCTAATTTGAGAAAGACATGGACATAAACTAGTATGGAGTGGAATAAGAACTGAGAGAACAATTTATGGCTATAACATCCATATTATAAAAATGAACAATTATGAGAACTGTCATCAGTTGAATGAAGAATGAAATGCACAAATCCAGGGGAACAGCTCATACATAAAAGTCAACAGCTTTAAAAATTGTAAGAGGAACAGGTGTGACTAGGTGGCGCAGTGAATAGAGGACCAGCCCTGGAGTCAGAAAGACGTGAGCTCAAATCCAGCCTCAGACACTTGACACACTTACTAGCCGTGTGACCTTGGGCAAGTCACTTAACCCCAATTTCCATTCTTTCCCCCCTCCAAAAAGCAAAACAAAAAATTGTAAGAGGAACAAAGATGAAATATGCTACACATTACTGAGAGGTGATGGATATAGGGTACAGAAGGAGACATACACATTTCTTACAACTTGTTGAGAAAATTTGTTTTTTTTCAAATATACATATTTATTAAAAGAAATTTCTTTTTCCCCCAATGGGGTGGAGGACAGGCAAGAGAAAATGTTTTTATTTATTTATAATAGAGAAAGGGGTGCTACAGATGTGGAATATGGCATTCACTTTCAGATGAAGTCAATTAGTCTTGTTTTTCTTTGTTACAAGAGAATTCTCATGAAGGGGGAGTGATCTCTAAACGTTTGTAAAATGAAACCAAGACACATCAGAAAGTAAAATATGGAAAAGGAAAGAAAGAAAGAAAGAAGGAAGGAAGGAAGGAAGGAAGGAAGGAAGGAAGGAAGGAAGGAAGGAAGGAAGGGAGGGAGGGAAGGAGGGAGGGAGGAAAGGAGGGAGAGAGGAAGGGAAGAAGAGAAAAGAGAAAAAGGAAGAACTTGATGGTAAAATTGATTAACTCACATTATTAATCTTCAACGAATCATAGGAAATGCTAAAGGTTATGAAACACTGGAGATGGACAAAGGATCTGGTTTTCAAAAGAGGAAAGAAGAAAGGTTGTAAAAACTCCAAAGTGCAAAGCTTGAGGCATCAATTCTTAGAATATTCTGTAATGGTCTCTTAAACACATGATTCATTAAAAAAAACACGCAAGAGAAAATGATGATCATCAGGTGTCTAAATAAGTTCACTAGATCACAATGATAACTGACATTTTGTTAGTGTTTTAAAGTTCAAAAATGCTTCATCTATATTAAATCACTTGAACCTTACAAGAAACCTATGAGGTTGTTGTCCTTTTTCCTCCAAGAAGACCAAAATGACATCACTATGCTAGAGTCAAGTTTCAGTGTGTCTGACTGTGGTAGATCAGACCAATACAGACTTAGAATGCTCTACCACAGGTTGGGCACAAGGAGTCCATGTGAACATTTGGGGTAGATTCTCTAAATTTGTGCATCTCACATTTCTTTTGAGCTACTTTAACACTGCTTTGCTTATACAGCGTAGCACCTTCTCTGATAAGGAGATGTCATAGTGGACAGTCCTGTGCCAGTGTTTCCCATGGCACACAATCAATTCCAAAGTTCTTGAGAGAGACCTTGAGAGTGTCCTTGTACCGCTTCTCTTGACCACCATGTGAGTGCTTGCTCTGCATGAATTTTCCATAAAATAGTCTTTTTTGGAAAGCATATATTTAACATTCAACCCATGTGGTCAACCTCTCAGACATGCACTCTCAGTAGTAGAGTGCTGCAGTTACTATTATCTCCATTTGACATATGAGGAAACTGAGACTCGAAGTGTTAGCTAACTTTCTTTTTGATCATACAACTAGTAAGTGTCAGAGGTGTGATCTGATCCCAAGTCTTCCTAATTATAAGTCCAGGACTCTATCCACTACACTATATTCCACCTTATGTTTGGCCAAAATCACTTCCTTTTTTTTTCTTTTTTTTTTTTTTGGAGGGACAAGGCAAGGCAATTGGGGTTAAGTGATTTGCCCAAGCTCACAGTATCAAGTGTCTGAAGCTGAATTTGAACTCAGATCCTCCTGACTCCAGGGCCGGTTCTCTATTCATTGTGCCACCTAGCCACCCCAATCTCTTACTTTTTTGACAGGGATACTAGCTCAGTAGAACAGAAGATGGTGTACACATAGCATTATCTGGTCATTAGCAAAGCATTTTTAAAAGTGCCATATGATGTTGTAGGGGACAAGATGGAGAAATGTGGCCTGGTTGAATGACTAGGCACAAAGAGTAGTGATTGATGGATTCGTCTCAACTGAAGGTGTTATTGCTCAGCAGGAAAAACACTTCTGGAGTCAAAGATCTAAGCTGAAATACTGCCTCTGACACAAACTGGACATATATCCTGATCTCTTGGAAACTGTTTCTTCATCAAGAATATGAAGGAAATGAACAAGATGGCCATTGGTTTATCATTATGATCGTATGGCACAAGATTTCTGGTTGACTCATGGAAAGATCTATCCTTAGTCCTGCCTCATTCCACATTTTTAGCAATGACTTGGATGGCACACATATCAAATGTACCAATGCCAAAAAGCTGAGAGGTATAGCTGTTCTACTAAATAGTAGAATCAGGATCTAAGATTTTCTTAACCACCTAAAACAATGAACTGAATCACATGCATTCAAGATAAATATAAAATTTTTCACCTAGGTTCCAAATCAATGCCATTATAAAAATCAAGCAATCATAACCACAACACAAATTTCTATGAGGGGTCCGCTTATTCCTGATTCTTGCTCTGGATCTATTTACTCCTGTAACATTATTTTACTTCAAGTCATACTCTTACAACACCAGTAAATAATATTAGGAGTTCTATTGATTATATAGTTAATTAAATTCACCTGAAATTGTATGTACTGAGAAGCATCTGCTATTTTCAAAGTCTAGATATAACTCCCAAACCCCTGATCTCTCGCTTTATTGTTCACCTCTTTTCCTTGAAAGTGCAGATCTGACCACATCACTCTTCTCCCCAACTCATTAAACTCTAGTGGTTCCTTATCCTCCCAATGATCAAATACAACATCCTCTGTTTGGCATCCAAAAGCCCTTTATAACCTGCCACCCCTTTCCAGTCTTCTTACAATCTTTTATATACTTTTTATCTAGTGACATTTATCTCCTTGCTCTTCCTCAAACCACCCCCTGACTCTGAGCATTTTCACTGACTGCCCCTGATCCCTGGAATCTTCTCCTTACTCCAGGTTTCCTTCAAGTCCTAACTAAAAACTCAGCTTCTGCCGGAAGCTTTTCCTAATCTCCCTTAAACCTAGCACCTTCATTCTGTTCGCTATTTCCTATTAATTCTACATATAGCTTGTTTTTCCATAATTGTTTCCATGTTGTTTCCCTCATTAAACTGGGAGCCCCTTGAGAGCAGGGATTGTCTTTTGCTTGTCTTGGTAACTGTATTGTTTAGCACAAAGTAGGAGCTTAATAAAAGTGGATTGAATGACTGATCCACTGTCTAAGGATTTGTGGAAAGACAAAGATAAGTAAAATTTGGTCTCTGCCATCAAGTATGTTACAATCTAGTGGGGTTGGGGGTAGGAGGTGAGGAAATAACTAGTGTTTAAAGAAGGCTATGATAAGCTCTATAAGAAATAGAAAAACAGTGCTATTTCTTCTGGTTCTGAGAGAATGGTTTTTAAAAGGTTATTTTATTTTAATCATATTGTGATATTACCCTAGTGTTCATTAAAAAAAAAAAAAGATTGGATCCAAGTTGTAATCTGACTGGCTGACAAGGCTTTCAATACAGATATTCATCACCCAGGGCACACATTTGTCACCGATATTCAGATCCCTACTTCATATCATAGTGTTGATTAAATAGCATTCATATGTGTCATGAAAAAAAATCAATGTTCTTCCTTCAGAGCTTTTAAACTCTAAATGGAAAAAAAAGTCAGAAACACCTTTCAGCCGTTTCTCCTCCCCCTTTCCTTTTTCATTTTTCATGGCTTGGAGCTTAAAAACAAAAGGTTTCTCTTGTTCCCATCTTCTTAGGGCCACCTTAGGCCTTTCTCTTTCCTCCACTGAGGTGACAGGGAGCCATGGACCAAATAACTTGAGATTCAGAAGACCAGCTGCTGCTACCACCTGTCTACAGCAAAACTAAGGATATGATTGGTATACCTTGGCAAGTTTGCCCCGTTGCTGCATTTTTGCAGTACAATGCAGGGCCAAGAACAATGGTTGCCCCCTTTAAATTATACTTATTCATTATACCTAACTGCTATCAGTTTAGGGTACAGGCTAAGATGCCATCAGACCTGAAATGTCAGGCAAGAGCAACGATATACTTCTTTAGTAATCTGTGAATCTGCACTGTTCAACTACCAGACACAAGTTATTACCCTTGGTAGACTAGTAAGTGAAGAATGTGCCAGCTACAAAGTTGCTATGCATAATGTAGGCATTCATTGGTCTTCTGCTTGGTTGAGTTTAGGTGCTACGATTCCAGTTTTTGAAAGCCCAGAACTATATTCATGAATATAAGTGTCAAAATGTTAGGTGCTTTGTTGGATTAGTGCCTTGTAGAGAACAATTCTCTTGTTAAGCATTAGGCTACCTACAGAGACAGAAATTTCTCTCGATGACCCAGCTATAAGGTGTTTGGGGATATAAACTTTACTTTGATCTCCATTCAAGAAATTTTAGAAACAATCTTTTTTTGTTAATGTCATTTTTTTCAAAAATGACTGTTTTAAACTTGAATACCAAAGAACAAACAGCATCAAAAGGCATTTCTTAAGCATCTGTCTCTTTCTTTCTTTGGTCTGGATGCTGACCAAAGAAAATTAAAAGACACCGGAATTACCCTCAGGGAGATGATCATTCAAGGAAGAGAATACTCATATGTGGTTACATATTAAGAAGCTATGAATCTTACTCATAATTTATACATCAGTTCAAATGTCATCTCCTCCATGAAGTTTTTCCCACTTCCTTTGTCATAGGATTACAGAAGCAGAGCTAGTAGGGTCCAGATTTTAATAGGAAGAGAGAGGGATGGATTGTCTTTGAAAATATGAAACACCTTTAACTAACTCTAACTTCTCCGTGAACAAAGGTCCTTCTTTCCAATATCAATCAATATTCTTTCATCAGTCCCATATGGCTATGAATCATGGAACACTACAACATTTGAAAAACAAACAATGAGTATGTTCGAGAGGGCACTAATGAGATGTATAGTAAGGGTCAACTACAACATATGAAAAACCAAGGAATTACAAAAAAAATGAAAAGATTTCATCAGAGAAAAGTATGATAGAAAAAGAAAATGGGATTGGATGTATGGTACGACTAGTATCCTCATGATGTCAAAAGAGAAGAACATTTTTGATGGACATGTTCAAGAATCATACAGGATGAGAAAGTATGGATGAGTCATGTTCTACATATTTGTGGATATCACAATCACTTTTATTTCTTATCCTTCTCATCCCCCAATCCAAATAATGTAGATGGCAAAATTTAAAGTGAAAGACTGTGACATTTGTCAGTTTTTTCCATCCTGTATAATGGTGATTATAACATTTTAGAAGAAGATTGAGAAACTTTCTTGAAATGAAACATTCTGAAAGCATATTATCTTGACCTTTGCTTTTGAGTTCATTTGGTTACAATGGCATTCTTTACATTTTGACATTCAATACTACTTCCATTCAAAAAATATATGTCAAATCCCCCTGTATAATGCATTGACACCCATGGTTTCCTTTTCATAGGTAGCAACATATTATCAATGATGATAATCTGCACATAATAAATGGCTTAGAAGACACAGCCCCAAAATGGGTTCAGAAAAGGAGGTGGGCAAGTCAGGTATATAGCAAAGGCAATGGATACCAGTTAGGCAATCTGAATCCTAGACTGCTATGAGTGAAATATTAAAGTTCTTAGAGAAAGACCGCCAGCACATTGGATAGATCCTTCACAACGGATTTATAAATAGAAAAGGTCAAGAATCACTTGGGATCAGAAGGCCCAGATGGGAATACCTACATTTATGAGAATCCAGATTTATTATTGATGATTATTACTAAGGTTTCCTTTTCTCTGTGTGCAAATGTTTTATCATGATTCTCTCTCTCAGATTCTTGGATTTGTACACAGGATTACAGACTACTCCTCCATTGACACCCTTTCAAATCAGTTTCAGGTGAACAAATATACCCTTCTACCTCATCTCACCAAATCTCAATGATTATTTACTAGATCATGTTTGCCTCCCTGCATTATAATCTCTAGTTCACTTTAGGACCCATACTTTTCACATTGGTATACAGAGTTCTCAGACTATAGACAACATTCTCAGCTACTGCTTCAGTCAATTACCAGACACCTCTTGCATTGTTATTAACTTGTGTTAGACTTAGGGAAATAGTCACTGAAGGAAAATGGATTCATGAAGTGAAAAATAATAACATGAATCTCACATACTAGCAAATCAACTTATATACCTCAGCTAGTATCACACATGCAAGTTTGGAGAGGTTGTCCCTCCAGGCCCCCCTTCTAAACCCCACGCTCCAGCTGGCTGTCTTGGGAGAAATACTGGTAGGGAAGGAAAGGAAGAACAGTGATTGGTCATAGATCCTTTACCTCTGGGTAAGGTGCTGTCCTGCACCCTTCTCAAAATAGCTTTGCCTCAAGCCTAGGTTCTTCTCATTGAAATTCAGAACTTCACCTGCTCTTCCATCCATTTTTTTGGCCTGATCTCCCTATTGTATTCCTGTGAGAAAACTCAGGACTACTGGGAGAGATAAGGATAAAAAGAAAGGAAAGGGACTGGTCCCCAAATGCATGACTAAACAAGAGAGAACTTCGGAAACAGGGAAAGCTCAAGGGAGACAGCTGGGAGCAGAAAGATGTCTAATGAGAGATAAGCACTCACTCATGTCAAACCATGTGTCATAAATCAGATCAATGCTTTGCTAGAAAGGATGTGACAATATACGGTTCCTCCAATTGGGTAAGACAGATGAATTAGCAGAACAGTGTACTTAGTGCACAACTACCTAGAATTCCTAGTAGATGATACTCCTATATGAATTGAGAAAACATTCCAAAAACTGGTCAAGAAGGCAAAATATTCCAAGGTGAAATGTATTTGTGTATGTGTTTGTGTATCTATATGTATGTGTTTTCATGTATATAATTATAATGCTACCATCTTTTACCTCAGTTTCCCATTTCTAAAACTGGCTGACACTTTCTCTTTTCAAGTCCATTAAGGCTGGTGAGAGTGGGGGCAGGGGATGGAGTGGATATGTTCGTGTTTACAAACTACTGCATCATGCTGTCATCTGTATAAAGTCTCTACTCAATTTTGAACTAGGCATCCATGCTCTATTTGTTTCTCTAGCCTCTGATAGATAGGAGATACCTGCTTGATTTATTTTCCCTTACCTGATATTCTGATTGGTCCTATTTCCCTTTTGAGATATTAGGACTTATTTGTTTTCTTGTGACTGATTACTATATGATCCAATGCCCATTTGGGGACTTAGGGATGCATGAAAACAATTTGGGGAGCTCAGGGTTATAAGTTCAGAAAGCCAAACTAACACTGTGAATACATTTAAAAAGAAGTCTCTCAAGGGGAACAATATTAACCCACTCTATTCCTTCAGCCTTAAGGCACGGTCATACTTGAAGATACCATACTATATCTTAAAGGAAAAATCTAAGCAGGCTGCCAGGAACAATGGAAGTGGCCATGTTATTCATAGTGCTTTGGCTGCAATTGGAGTTTGGGTGGCTTTAGTATCTTTAGCAAGCAAGAAGTGGGGGAAGGAGGGAGGGAGAGGAGTCAGGATTAGCCAAAGGCACATATATAACACTATATTAAGTGGTTTTCAAAAAAGAGGAATGTTCAATATATTCAATACTTGCAAAATACCTTTCCAGACTGACATTTTCCTGAAAATGTCACTTTCCAGGAAGATAGGAATTATATTTTTTGAAAGGAGCAGCTAGGTTGTAAGCAGATGATTAATTATCATGAAAAATCATTGATGTATCATCGCAGTTTCACAGTATTTCTTACAGTTAAAATAAAGCACCTTCACAGCATTTCCTCAAAGAGATACCGGGAAGCTTCCAATGATCAGAAAACACATTTGGCCACTATTGGAGAAAAACTATGAACTAAGTAAGTATCACCCCCATCATCATCTTTCCCATAGTTATCTTTGTGACAAATAAATTTTAGACAAATTACACATAACAGGAGTTTATAGTTTCATAAACAATTCTCTTTTGTTGTGCTTCTTTAGAAATAAGCCTTGAAAATGTTAATGTTCACAATTGTGTAAGGAATGGCATGATTAATAGAAGAAATATCATTTTCCAGTACTACAATGCAAGGTCCTTGAGGTGTGGGGCCGTGCTACTATTTTTTTAAATTTGTATTGCAAATGTAAGCACTTTGAAAAGTATTTGGCACATATTAAGTGCTTAATGCATTTATCATTCAATTATCCTTTCATCAAATGACTTATCCAAGGCCACATAACTGTTAATTAACAGAGCTGGAATTTAAGCACTTGAGCTCTGTGGTCTCAACCCTATATTCTTAAATTGCCTTCAATCACTACTTATTAACTGTCATACTACTTACACTGTACAATGCTCAGCACTAAGACTTGGATTTCAAGAAGCTTGCAATCTAGTAGAAATGTTGACATGTGTTCAGATAAATGGGATACAAATTTTTCACATGATAGATGCCTAAGAGGAGCACAAAGTGCTATGAGATCAGACATAACTGTAACTAGATCTTTTAGCAGATATGGTAAACAATGCAAATTAACCCTCATGTCAATATTTTAAGACAAATTCAACTGATACATTGGAAAAAAGAGTAAGACCCAGAGAACTTTGTCCCATAGATGAAAATCCCAGGATAATGAAAGCTTGCTGCTTAGGGAGTTGCCATTGGTGGGACTAGAAGTGGGGGAGAAGAGAACGGAGTTGGGTATGGCCATCAAGAAGTTCACCTGAAGAATAATCATGGCAGGAAAGAAGCAGACCATTTAGTAGCTTCCTATTTCACCTAATTATTTTTACTTACTCAGTCCTAATATCAATTGTTTCCATGCTTCCAGAGCAAGTGTAGGGAACCTGCAGCCTCAAAGCCACATGTGGCCCTCTAGGTCCTCAAGTGTGGTCCTTTTACTGAATCCAAACTTCACAGAACAAATTCTCTTAATACAAGGATTTGTTCTGTGAGGTTTGGATTCAGTCAGAGGGCTACACTTGAGGACCTAGAGGGCCATATGTCACCTTAAGGCCACAAGTTCCCCATCTCTGTTCTATAGGCATACAATTGTGATTCAGAGTGTTTTTTAAATTCTGGTGCCCTACTACAAAGCTCTCGTTGCTCTCCCTATTTATAGCCCTGAGATGACAGAGGACCATCATTTCTAGTAGATAAGATTAGGCACAGCTTTACTAAAGAGGTGGCATTTGCCATGGACCTTGATCAGTATAGGATATCAATAGAGAATTTTGCACATAGGAAACATCATGAGAAGAGTATAGAAATAGGATATTTTCATAATGTTGAAAACAAAAGGAAACAAACATTTTAAAAAGATAGGTTGGAACAAGGTTGCAAAAAGTCCTGAATGCCAAGTTAAGAAATTTGACCTTTATTTAGTAGGCAATGGGAAATTACTGGAGTTTTTAGAGCAGGGAAATGTGATCAGACATACATTCAGAAGACTACTCTGGTAGTAATACATAGGACAGATTAGAAGAGTGGGAAAACAAAGTGGAGGTAATGAGACCTGTTGCCAGTTATTTACAATAGTTCAGGTGAAAAATAGTAAGAATTAGAACTAAGATTGTGGTAGTGGGCAAGGTAAGAAGGTGACTACAAGAGACACTTCTCTAAAAGAATAGATGGGAAGGTCTTGGCAAATCGATATGTAGGACTAGGAGTAAAAGTTAATTTAGAGGTTACCACTATAGGTGACTGTAAGAAAAACAGGACCATTAACATAAATTAAAGAGAGAAACATTTCAGAGAAAAACTGTAGTTTAGACATAATAAGTTTGGACAACCATGGCAAAATGTCCAGAAAGCAGATCATAATGGGAGACTGGAACCTAGAAGTCTGACTAGGCCTAGAATAACTATAGAAGTGACACTGCAAGTGATGAGTGTGTCAGATAAGATCCCCATGTCTAGGTCTCTTTAGCAAATTGTTTGTGTTGCTTTGATAAGTATAACTTACCATCAACTTGGCTCTATAACAAAGTATACTTTTACTACATCTCAGATCTCGACTGCTTTGGGTAATGGTCTGGTATGTACCTTCAAGCTGAAAGATGAAAGCAGTGTGCTCCATTTAAAAACATATCTGGGGGCAGAGCCAAGATGGCAGCATAGAAGCAGGAAAATTCTGCAGCTCCCACATAGCCTCCTCAAATACCCATAAAATATGACTCTAAACAAATTTTAGAGCTCCAGAACTCACAAAATTACAGAAAAACACATCTCCCACTGAAGGCAGCTTGGCAGGTGGGACAGGAAGGGCTCATCACAGCTTGCTGGGAATAGAAACCAGCTCAGCCTGAAACCACAGCTTGGCCTGGGGAGGCCAGGACAAGTCACAGCTGGAGCTTTCAGGAGAGTGGATCAGCGGCAGCTGTGGTGATTTCCAGAATTATCAAGCCATAAGAAATAAGGACTAAGTGAAAGGTTAGTGGAACTCAGCTAAATCTGGGGGAGAAAAGTGGTTTAGCCTAACTGCCTCCAGAGGAAGGAAGCAGCAGAAGTGGTAGCCCTGAGGCTGCTTCCCCATGGCTGCTTCAGAAACTCCTGGCCTGTAGATTGCAGGGGGGCCAACCGTTCATTCAGAGGCTAAGTGCTCTTGCCTTAAGCTGCCTGGATCCAGATTGTGGTCTTGGGTGGTGGTCCTGGGGTGCATTTTCAGTGAGTCAAAGCTGGTGGGGGCTGCAGCGACCTCCTAATAGCTCCAGCAGCTGCTAAAAACCCCAGAAATTTGGGACAGAGCTTTCTCCTCTGGAAGCAGAGTTCCACAGAGCTAAAAAGTCAAGTATTTCACTGGCAACATAAGCAGGCAAAGGAAGCAAAGTAAGAACAGCAATCCAACTTTAGATTCTTTTTGGGGGGACAAAAAGGATCAAAGCATAGAATGGGAAGAAAACAACACAGTCAGAACTCTCACACCAAAAGCTTCCAAGAAAAATATAGATTGGTTATAAGCCATAGAGCAGCTTCAGAAGGATTTTGAAAACCAAATAAGAGAAGTAGAGGAAAAATTGGGAAGAGAAATGAGAATGATGCAAGAAAATTATGAAAAGAGAGTCAACAACCTGAATGAAGAAAATAACACTTTAAAAATAGATGAACTCAAATGGCAAAAGAGGCCCAAAAAGCCAATGAGGAGAAGAATGTCTTAAAAAGTCAAATTTGCCAGATGGAAAAAGAATCTCAAAAGCTTTACGAAGAGAATAATTCCTTCAGAATTAGAGTGGAGCAAATGAAAGCAAATGACTTTATGAGAAATCAAGACACTA
>JAQQSW010002642.1:0-14898 GCA_028646575.1 Pseudocheirus occidentalis
CACAATCAGGATAACACTGAGTTCTAGCAGCTCCTACATTAAGGGATCAAAGGGCTTGGAATATGATGTTGTGGATGTCAAAGGAGCCAGGATTAAAACCAAGAATCACCTACCCAGAAAAACTGAGTATAATGTTTCAGGGGAAAATGTGGTCATTCAATGAAATAGAGAACTTTCAAGCATTCTTTTTTTTCCCCATTTTTAAAATGTTTTGCCTTTTGGAGGGCAATTGGGGTTAAGTGACTTGTCCAAAGTCACATGGCTAGTAAGCGTGTCAAGCATCTGAGGCTGGATTCAAACTCAGGTCCTCCTGACTTCAGGGCCAGTGCTCTATTCACTGTGCCACCTAGCCACCCCTTTTGAAGCATTCTTGATGAAAAAAAAAGCAGAGTTGAATAGAAAATTTGACATTCAGATACAAGAAGCAAGAGAAGTATGAGAAGCAAACAGGGAAAAGAAATCATAAGGAATTATTAAAGTTGAACTACTTACATCCCTACATGGAAAAATTATAATTGTAACTTATGAAACTTTTCTCAGTATGAAGATAGTTGAAGGGAATATAAATGTATGTGTGTGTGTATATATATATATATATATATATATACATATATATACACACATACATATATATGTTTATATAGAAGGGCATATGTGCATATAAATACATATGTGAATGTATGTATATATGTGTACATGTATATACATAGACAGAGGACACAGGATCAGTTGAATTGGAAGGGATGATATCTAAAAAATAAAATTAAGAGGTGAGAGAGAAATATAACGAGAAGAGATAGGGAGAGACAGAATAGGATAAATTATCTCATATAAAAGAGGCAATAGAAAACTGTTAAAATGGAGGGGAAGAGCAGGAAGGTGAAAGGGAATGGGTCAACCTTATTCTCATTGAATTTGGCTTAAGGAGGGAACAACATACACACTAAATTGGGTATCTTACCCTACAGGAAAGTAGGGGGGAAGGGGATAAGAGAGGGGATGATAGATAGGAGGGCAGATTGGAAGAAAGGGTAGTTAGAAGCACACACTTTTGAAAAGGGACAGGGTCAAAGTAGAAAATAGAACAAGCGGGGGCAGGATAAGATGGAGGGAAATATAGTCAGTCTTTCATAATATATCCAGTATGGAAATGTTTTGTGTGACTACATATGTACAACCTATATTGAATTGCTTATCTTCCCAGTAAGTGTGGGTGACAAGGGAAGAAGGGAAAGAATCTGGAATTCAAAGTTTTAAACTTAAATGTTTAAAAAATTATTTTTTTTTACATGCAACTGGGAAATAAGATATACAGGCAGTGGGGTAGGGATATCCATCCTGCCCTACTGGAAAGTTGGAGGGGAAAGGGCCTTTCTTACAAACAGAAGAGACATGAAATCAAATCAAAGGAATTTAATGAAATATAAATATAAATTAGCAGTAAGGTGAATGAGGCAGTAAGAATTCTTGGTGTCTTTTCCTAGAATGCTACTGCCAACTTATGCCTCTAAGGAACATTCTACATGGGAGAGAGGACACCATCCAATTAAATTCATGACAGAACATTCAAGGGTTATGGTACTGGGAATGGGAATGGTACAAAACTAAGGTAAAATATAATTCTTGCCCTAGAGCTTAATGTTAAGTGCCCCCAAAGTGTCCAATTCAAGAGCCATAGAAGTTCAAAAAAGGGGAGATAAATGGATTTGAAGTCTCCCAGAGCAGGTGGGATTTCAGCTAGACATTATAAAAAAATGGATACGGTTTGAACAGACCAAAAAGAAGGAGGAGGACATTCCAAGTGAGGAAACGGCATGAGCAGAGTTGAAAGAGGAGTAGCATGGAGCGTTCTGATAACAGAAAGGAGACAAGGCTTCTTGGAACAACAATTTCACCCAGGGGAGAAGGAAGGGAAGGGATAAAGCTGCATTAGCCAGTGGATACAGATACTGCATGGAGACCAGGAAAGAGAAGGAAAAGGGGCATCTAAATTTAGATCATAATGAAAACATGGGTACAGGCTGCAAGAGCTAGGCTGGCTTTGTATAGGCTCTAGGTAATATTTGCTTGGTCACACATAAGAAACTGAGAGGAAAATGATGAAGTTGAGGCTGCTTGTGATTATAACCCTCGAATGTTCTGTCATGAATTTAATTGGATGGTGTCCTATCTCCCATGTAGAATGTTCCTTAGAGGCATAAGTTGGCAGTAGCATTCTAGGAAAAGACACCAAGAATTCTTACTGCCTCATTTACCTTATTGCTAATTTATATTTATATTTCATTAAATGCCTTTGATTTGATTTCATGTCTCTTCTGTTTGTATCTTGATGCAGTCATTTCTTCTCTGTATCTACAGGCTCTGGGTTGACCCATACCAGCTGACTATTTATGAATTCTGTACACCTATTCTCAATCCTTTTTTCAAACTGTCCTGTCCATTTTTTTACACTGGTCACAAGGAAAAAATGTTTAACTATGTATAGGCTGATGTTGTCACGCTGTGGGCTCATATCCAGCCTTTTAGAGATGTAGTCCACAAAGAATTTCATCAAATGAGCAAGGATTTCCCAATTTAAAATACTTTGTAAAATGTAGTCTGTAGTGTTTCTCTTGCAAAGCTACTTGTGTGTCATATCCTCATAAGTCCCATGAAGGGCGAGGGACTGGGTCTTATTTATATTTCCTGTCTCTTTCATGTCAAGCACAGCAGGTGCTTAGTAAATATTTAATTGAATTTAATTAATGAGAGTATGGAATACTCAATATAGCATTTTGAAAGATGAATCAAGGACTGGGCACCCTGACAATAATTGTCCATGTTTCATGAGTCGCCATGACTGAAAAATTCATCAAGTGGTTGATAGTCACCTTTCTGGATAAACCACTTAGCTAGACTCAAATGATACATAAGCATTCCAGGGTTCTGTTGGCATTTGTGCTTTGCTGGAAGGGTCTTCAAGAACCTCAGGACTTTCATTTCAAGAAAAGGCATCCAGGTAGGATTTTGTTAGGGAAGGTAACCACATAGAGATTAAAAGGTTAAAAAATGGGGCAGCTAGAAGGTGCAGCTCTGGAGTCAGGAGGACCTAAGTTCAAATTCAGCCTCAGGCACTTAACACAAAACTAGCCATGTGACCTTGGGCAAGTCACTTAACTCCAATTGCCCTACCTTCCCCCCTCCAAAAAGCAAAATAATGATGATGATGATGATGATGATAATGATAATAATAATAGTAAGAAGAAGAAGAAGAAGAAAGCTCTAAAAAAAAAAGGTTAAAAAATGGCTAGAGGGAACAAATACAACCAGACCCTTTTTGCCACACAATTTTTCCTTTATAGGACAAAAATACTGAAACCCAATTACCCTTTGCCTCTAATCATATAAAAAGCAAGTCTGAAGGCAGCCCACAATAACTGCCAGTTTATATGTCAACAAGTCTTTGCATGGGACAGTAAAGATATTTCTGAAGATTAGGCTAATGTGCGCTAGATACTGAGGGTAGGGATATTAGTGAAGAGGCTACTACAGTATTACAGGCAAAAGATGATAAGCAGTGGATGGCAAGGAAGAGACAAATATGACATATTTCAAAGGAAGATGAAATATTTAGGTGATTTCTTATGTAGGTTGCCCAGGAATTTGTTTTTAGATCTAGATTCCTTTCTTAATGCACCTCATTTGCCCTAAAACAGATAGACCTAGTCAGGATGTTTTCCAGCCAAATGATATCAGTTTCATGCAAGACAAGGCCTGAGTGGTATAGCACTTACTCCCAGGAAACAATGTTCCAGAAGTATATCCCAGTATATCTAGAAGTATATCTTAGTTGGGCATGAGATCACTTCCAAGAATTTTGTATTTAGGATCACACCACTGTTTCCATCTAGATTCCTGCTGCAAAAGACTCAGCCTCGGGGAACCCATCACTTCCTTTGATCCCTCTGCTCCCAGATTAACTTTATTAAAAAGAGTTTTATTCCAAATAGAATGATTATTATTATTACTTTTGAGATGATCAACTGGAATTATTAACTGAAATATCATTGTACTTACTGCAATACTTAGGACTATTCTTTTCATCTGTCCTGTTTGGCACTCAGTTGGCCAGATTTTCCTGTTCAGGAAATCCAGTTCCCATACCCGGATTGTTCCACTGAATCCAAAAACAAGAAATTCATAATCAAACTCAGAGCTACTGAGCCTCAACCACAGTCTATTAGTGACAAATATAAAGCATGTCCCCTATGTGTGCTACAGTTTCCCAAAAGATGAACCATATAAGATAGCTAGGGGCTGGGCTGGGAGTGCCATGTGCTTTTCTAGTTCTCTGTAAATCAACACCTCTGCCAGAGGATTGAGAGTATGAAGACTCTACAAAGGCATTTCTGAAGGCTGCATGTTCCCAATACCCATCTCAATTATCTTTAGGCCAATTAGGGAAAGTAGGTTTCCTCCTCGCATTATTTCAAGCCACATGAATACATGTATACTCTAATACTCCACCAATTCATGATCTCATCAATATGGGGACTCTCCAAGGGTACAAATCATAATCCAAATGTCCTCATCCCATGAGATTCTGTAGTATGTCTTCATATAAATCCTGTGTAAGGAGTCCACTTAATGTGCTAGAAGGTCTTCCTCTGGATATCTCAACATTATGTGGATACAATAGAACATGAGGACTGTCTATCAATTATTCCAGACTCTTGCTATTTAACTGGCATATTTCTTTTTTTTAGTCACACATATCTCCAATGAGATCATTTATGCCATTTTTACTATACAATTCTTCATTGGTAATATGTTGTGATCTGCTCATGTCTATGAGCCTCTCTCTATACTTTCTTTTGTGTGACCTAGTTCTTCAGGGAATGACTTACAGTCATACAGACTTGTTAGGGAAAGAAGTGATTTTTTTAAAGGTGACATTAAAGTGATAATAAAAAAAAAAGGTAGGAAAAAACTTGGGACTATTAAGAACCCTACACAATTTCCCAAATGTAATTTAACCCACTCTTATCTTCCTATTCAATTCATTATCTATTTGAAGAGTCTGTTCAAGATATTTGTATGGAAGCACTCATTCTGTCAGGGTAATTTGTTGGCTGTAAAAAAGCATTATGTCTATCATATGGGATGACTTTTGGGGACACATGAGATACCATGCTGATATGTGAAACAGAAAACATCATTTTTTTAAAAAAAGGCAGTATGTACAATAAAGCAAAACATTATCTTAAAAGTTTTCCCACAAGGCATCTTCTATGAATACTTTAAAATCATAAAAGGTATCGCACCCAAAAAGATATAACAACAGATATAACTTTGTTTGATAACCCTCTGTTTGTTCATATCAAGCAAGGTGCAAAAGGGGGAGAATTATGTTTTCCCAACAAGCTTGCCAAGATTATGGCATATTTCTTTCAAATATTCCAAAGATTCTGAATTGAGGTTGAGGTTTCCAATATGCTCCTATTTGTGCATGGCAAATTGCTAATTATGTCAAACCCTAGAACACTGTAGAAGCTCCCAAATGAGATCTAAGAAGAGTTATTCCATCACTGAAAAGTTTGGTGTGACCACCCAAAGAGGAAAAAAAATGAGTTAAATGAAGAATGGTAATACCAATACTCTTTTGGAGATATTGTATGGCTACAAATAATATAATTTTGCAACCTATGAAGAATCAGAATTGGGGGTAATACAAAGGGCAATGGAGGTATGCATAGGAGACATAAGTGGAGCACTGCATATCACCAGTGATGGATCGTATACAACAAGTGGCAGAAATACCACCTAGAAGTGTCTCTCAAAAGACTTTAAAAAAATAGAAACAAACTCCATTAAAACTATAATGAACTTTTTTTTGCTTTTTTTTTGGAGGTGGGGAAGGCAGGGCAATTGGCCTTAAGTGACTTGCCCAAGGTCATACGGCTAGTAAATGTTAAGTGTCTGAGGTCATATTTGAACTCAGGTCCTCCTGACTTCAGGGCTGGTGCTCTAGTCACTGTACCACCTACCCGCGCCCCCTCACCCCCCATAATGAACTTTTCAATGCTTTCTTTTCTTTCCAGAAAAAAAAAATGATTTTGCAATAGGAAAATGTATGTTAGTTCACATAGATACAAACCACCATTTTTAGCCAAAAGCACTTAGAAATTGTTATATAATTTTTTTAAAAAGTTATCTTGTCAAATGTCTATGATTTAATTTGGATGTTAATATACTTTCTATGTGAGGGGAGAAAACAAACAAAACTATTTACAACTCATAAAATATTGAAGAATCTTACTTTCCAGCAGTAACAAACATCTCATCTCGGCAGTTTGAATAGATAATTGTTGTGGCATTCCCAACATTAAGGCCTGCTGCTGGACTACCGCAGATGGCATCCCGCTTGGTGACACTCCACACAACCACGCTGCAAAAACAGAAACAATACTGAGCCTAAGAGCAAAGCATCTTTGTGGAATGAGCTTAAGAAGAATGGGAACTAGGACTATCTTTAGTCATTTAAATCATTCTAGTATAGGCCCTTTTCTAGCAGGAATGATTTCATTCATTGCATTCCTTTCCTCAGTGTCTAGCATGATAACTGATACATACCTAACATTTCCATATGTGTTGAGTGATCTTTTCATTATTGAGAGACCTGGTGGGTAAAGATCTGGTCTCTAAGCCAGAAAGGCCAGCCTCTGACACACACACACTGGCAGTGGGACCGTGGGCAAGTTACTTAATCTGTCAGGCCTCTATGTAATTCTTGATAATTATAAATTACAGAGACCTGCATTTGTAAAGTAAGTTTCCTTACCTGGGAGTTTGCAACACCAAGGGAATGACAGGTCCAGTTCTTAAGCCTATCTACTGTTGGTACAAAATTAGGCATTTAAACCAAGACTGCTTAGAAATATACCTTTGAACTGAAAAAACATATTAAGAAGTGACTCGGTCCTTAGAAAATAAAGATTGCTTACATCTGAAAGCAGTTTACATTTTGCATAGAGCTTTCACACGTATTCAGCAAATAACTGCAACAAACATTTATTAAGCACTTACTATATGCTTTTTACTAGAAAATATAAAAAACAAGAGTTGATCCAGGCCTAGCTTTAAAGGAACTTAAATAAATAACTCCAGCACTTCCAGGGCTAATTTTCTGTCGGGATATTTTAAAAAGAGCAATGTTACTATTTTTGGCATAGGAAAACTAGCATCATTTTGCTGCAGGGGATCCTCTAGGACCAAATGCAAACTCCTATGTTTGGCATTCAAATGTCTTTACAACCTGACTCTAAGGTACCTTTCAAGGCTTGTTATCCCTTGTCATGTGCTATATAATCCAGAAGGGCCTCCTACTACAGAGGATAATTGTACTGTTCTCGTGCATGACATTCCCTTGTGTGTCTTTGTACATCCATAAGTAGGATACACTTTCTCCTCACTGCTGCTTCTAACCATCCCCCACGCAGTTCAGTTTGAGCCCCCTTCTCCATAGGGTCTTTATTGATATCTCTCAGCAACTAGCCACAGACAATGTTTTATACTTAGCTATCTGTGCACATCTTCCCTCCCTGGTAGCCCCTTGAGAAGGATTGTTTTATTCTTTTTTTTTTTTTTTTTTGCGCTTTTTGGAGGGCAGTTGGGGTTAAGTGACTTGCCCAAGGTCACATGGCTAGTTTTTTGTGTTAAGTGTCTGAGGCCGCATTTCAACTCAGGTCCTCCTGACTCCAGGGCCGGTGCTCTATTCACTGCGCCACCTAGCCGCCCCGGATTGTTTTATTCTTGCCTTTGTATCCCAAACACAGGGCCTAGCTGTGGGTGCTTAATAAATGACTGTTGACAAACTGTTGACTAAATTTAATTGTGAGACTGATAGTGAAAATATTAAAATTTTTCATTTCCGCAGGAGAAAACTGAAGCCCTGGAAGGTAAGGGGACTTGCCAACATAATGGCAGCGAGTAAATGATGGAGCCAGGAGTAGAACTTGGGTCTCTATAGACTCAGTTTTGTTCTCTTTTCACAACATTCCAGCTATACTTATTAAGTATTATTGAAGCAGAGAATTTCAGAATTGGAAGGGACCTCAGTGGCCTTCTAGTCCCACCCATACCTGAAAAAGAATTCCCTCTACAATATACCTGAGGTCATTTGGTCATCTAGCCTTTGCTTGAAGGGGAAGGGAATAGAACAAGCATTCACATAGTACCTACTCTATGCCAGGAGCTTTTTTTTCTTTTGATTCTTACAACAACCAGGTAACATGGGTGCTATTTTATCTCCATTTTACAATTAAGGAAACTGAGGTAAATAAAGGTTAAATGACTCACCCAGGCTCACACAGCTACTAAGTGTCTGAGCCATATTTGAAATCATTTTCCTTACTCTTGGCCCAGTGTTCTATTCATTGCCCCCTAAGACCTCCAATGAGGGAGAGTCTACCACTTCCCAAGGTAGCCCATTCTATGTTGGAGCAATCCTAAAATTCTCCCAACATTAACCCAAAATTCATTTCTTTACAATTTCTAATAAGAACTCTTGGGACTGCACAAAAGAACAAATCTAATTCCTTATTCAAATGAGTCCTATTGTCAATAAAGATAGTGATTTAAAAAAAAATAACATCAGAATTGTACACTCAATTAAGTGCTATCCTTCAAAGTAGTAATCCTTAAATGTTATACACATATTCTAGTAATGAATTCACTATTCAAAATATTTTTGCAATTCTTATTTTTTCTTAAGAACCAATTTATAATAAATGGGAAGAGTCAGGGAGAGGAGCAGCACCAAGGAAGCCGGAACAAATTCCCACAAATGAGCCCAAAGCAAGAGAGCAAAACAGGTTTGGGATGCTACAAAGCTTTAGGAGATCTAGCCTGAAGCCAGATCCCAACCTGCTAGATCCTAGTCTGTCAGAATAGAAGCAATGATAGAACTAGCTCTGTTGGAGCACTGCAAAAGGAGTTAGGGCTGCCACTAACAGACTTCTTGGAGCATTGGGATCCACAGGATCACCTCAGCACCTAGGTAACAGCACCAAAAGGGCAGACACTTTTGATGCTGACAATTTGATTTTCCTCTACATTTAAAAAAAGTATTTATTTGTATTTATATTAAATTTTACATTATTTATTCATGTGTTTCTGTGTTTTTTTTTAATAAAATGACTTCTAGTTTTATTTTTGGGGGCTTTGCCTTTTTTTGCTTTTTTTATGGAGGGGAGAAGGCAGGGCAATTGGGGTTAAGTGACTTGCCCAAGGTTACATGGCTAATAAGTGTTAAATGTCTGAGGCCAGATTTGAACTCAAGTCCTCCCAATTCCAGGGCTGGTGCTCTATTCACTGTGCCACTTAGCTGCCTCCTAGTCAAATTAAAAAAAAATTTGTTAATCTTGATTTTCAGAATTTCTCTTTTTTGGTGTTCTGTTGCATTTTTAAAAAATGGTTGGTTTCCTAGTTGATTGGTTTGGACTTTCAAACACTCCTGACAAAAAGATAAGAACAGAACAGAAATTCTGAAATGCCAACACAGAAGTCAAAAGAAACCTTAGAAAGATAAATATATTTGAACTCTGGTAAAGAGCTAAATGATATTGCTTACATTCTAATAGTAGGATAAGAGTCAAATGTCCCTTCAGTCTTCTAAAATCTTCAAGGGTTCACAAAGGAAATTTAAAAAGATAAACAAAGGGAAATTAAATAAGATAAACAAAAGACCTGAGTGTTATTTTATTCTATTTTGGTGGTTTTAAGAGAGCATAGAAAAGATAAAGAAAAAAGTAAGGAATGAAGAAGAAGAAAGAGGAACTTATATTTCACCTAAAAAGAATGGAAGAATGAGCAGGGAAAATGGATATCTCATGATCTTCCTCTTACTTGAAGCAAATGAAATAGGGTTAAACACACATATGAGGATTTGGTTTAAAGTATGTTAAACTTAATGGGGACAGAGATAGGAACAGAGAAATAGGAAAGGAAACTGGACAGTCAGGGAAGGAATACAAAGTAAATTTCAAGAATTCTTATAAGGTATAAATAAATTGGCAGCAGACAATGTGATAGAGGAGGAAGAAATAGTTGTTAAAGATGCTTCAAGGTTATCAGCATAAAAATTTGGAAGATAATGGTGCCATTAACAGAAATATAGAAGTTAGGAAAATAGAGATATTTTGATCTCTGGTTAATTGATAAATTCATGCAGTTTTGAGGAGGAGGAAGACCTGTAATTTCATCAGTATAGGGAACTCCCTGGTGAGAAAGCTCCCTCTAGCAATGAGGATCTGTAATCATTCCACAAATCAGTCTAAGAGAGTTATTGGGTCACTGAGAAGTTAGGTAACTTATCCAGGATCACACTACCAATAGGTGCCAGAAGAAGGATTTGAACCCATATTTTCCTGATTCAGAGGGCAACTCTCTCTACAACAATGGTAGTACACAAGTTAAAGTCTGCAAGATGATCCACTAGCATATAGTGGATCCTATTTATTATTTATCTAAAGGTAACTAATTAAATTTTATTAATATTTAATGCATGAGTTAACATTGACATGTCTACTTGGTCTTGTATGCCAAAAGATTATATGTAACATAGTTCATGTGGTAATCAGAGGGAAGACTTAGCTTTTTGCATATTAGAACAAATTTTAATTTGTGTATGACAGGTTAAATGAATTTATGCCTTTTGTGGACCTTATGCAATGAGTACCATACCTCACCACATAATCTTCAAAGATTTTATGCTAAGAAGGAGCAGAGCCAAGATGGTGGAGTAGAAGCACAAACTTGGTGTGGGCTCCTGCTTCAATCACTTCCAATCTATGTAAAAAAAAAAAAAAGACTCTAAACCAACTTTAGAGCTACAGAAACCACAGAGACAAAGAGAAACAAAGCTCCCACTGAATGAAACCTCACAGGCTGACAGGAAGAATCTATTGTACCAGGCTGGGAGCCAAACACAGCCCCACGTGAGCCACACTGTTCCAGGGCAGCCCCCATCAGCGGCAGCCTGGAGCAGACTTCAGGAGAGAGAATTACCAGCAGCTGTGGTGGTTTCCAGCCTTATCAATCAATAAACACCAAAAAGAAAGTAAAAGGTCAGTGTGAAACTTTGTGAGAACAAGGGGACTGAGAGCGCAGTCCAGCCCCTGTTCCCAGGACAAGAAGTGGCAGAGGCATGGTGGCTGTGCAGCCACTGCTGCCTGGCTGCCTCAGGAGATCCTGGCTTGCAGATTGCAGGGGAACTAAGCAACCATTTAGAGGGTAATCACTCTTGTTTTAACCTGCTTGGATCTGGATCACGGTCTTGGGTGGTGGTCTTGGAGCATGTGACTAGTGAGCCAGAGCATGTGGGGGCTGTAGAGAAGGCTGTATATATAATAGCTCCATTAGATGCAAAAACCACAGCAATTTCAGACATAGCTCTCTCCATTCTGGAAGCAGAGTTCTATCATGGCAGAGAGATCAAAAATCAAGCAATTGGCTGCCAATATGAGCAAGCAACAGAAACACAAACAGATGATAGAATCCTTTTTTGGGGGGACAAAAAGGATCAAGGCATGGAGCAGGAGGAAGACAGTGAAGTCAGAACTCCTGCATCAAAAGCTTCCAAGAAAAATATGAACTGATTACAAGCCATGGAGGAGCTTAAGAAGGAGTTGGAAATCAAGTAAGAGAAGTAGAGGGAAAATTGGGAAGAGAAAGGAGAATGATGCAAGAAAATGATGAAAAGTGAGTCAACAACCTACTAAAGGAGACCCAAATTACACTGAAGAAAATAACACCTTAAAAAATAGACTAACTCAAATGACAAAAGAGGCTTAAAAAGCCAGTGAGAAAAAGAATGCCTTAAAAAGTCGAATTTTCCAGATGGAAAAGAAATTTCAAAAAATCACTGAAGAGAATAACTCTTTCAAAATTAGATTGGAGTAGGGGTGGCTAGGTGGTGCAGTGAATAGAGCACCGGCCCTGAAGTCAGGAGTACCTGAGTTCAAATCCGACCTCAGACACTTAACACAAAAACTAGCCGTGTGACCTTGGGCAAGTCACTTAACCCCAACTGCCCTCCAAAAAGCAAAAAAAAAAAAAAATTAGATTGGAGTAATTGGAAGCTAATGACTTTATGAGAAATAAGAATACTAAAACAGATCCAAACAAATGAAAAAAATAAAAGGCAATGTGAAATATCTCATTGAAAATACCACTAACCTGGAAAATACATCCAGGAGAGATAATTTAAAAATTATTGGACTACCTGAAAGCCATCATCAAAAAAAAGAGTCTAGACACCATCTTTCAAGAAATTATTAAGCAAAATTGCCCTTATATTATTCTAGAACCAGAGGGCAAAATAGAAATTGAAAGGATTCACTGATTGCCTCTTGAAAAATATCACAAAAAGAAAACTACTAGGAATATTATAACCAAATTCCAGAGTTCCCAGATCAAGGAGGAAATACTGCAAGCAGTCAGGAAGAAACAATTTGAGTATTGTGGAAACACGATCAGTATAATACATGACCTAGCAGCTTCTACATTAAAGGATCAAAGGGCTTGGGATATGATATTCTGGAGGTCAAAGGAGCTATGATTAAAACCAAGAATCACCTACTCAGAAAAACTGAGTATAATGCTACAGGGGAAAATATGGTCATTCAATGAAATAGATATCATTCTTGATGAAAAAACCAGAACTGAACAGAAAATTTGACTTTCAAATACAAGAAGCAAGAAAAGCATGAGAAGGTAAACAGGAAAAAGAAATCATAAGGAACTTATTAGAGCTGAACTATTTACATTCCTACATGGAAAAATGATCATTGTAATTCATAAGATTGTTCTCAGTATGAGTATAGTTGAAGGGAATATATTCACATATATATATGTATATGTACATATATTATGTATGTGTATGAGGGTGTATGTGTATATAAAATATATGAGCGTGTGGGCATACATATGTTCATGTATGCATAAACAGAGGACATAGGATGAGTTGAATATGAAGGGATGATAACTAAAAAATAAAATTAAGAAGTGAGAGAGGGATTTACTCAGAGAAGGAGAAAGGGAGAAATAGATTAAGGTAAATTATCTCATATAAAAGAGGCAAGAGAACACTGTTACAATGGAGGGTATGAAGGGAAGGTGAAAGGGAATGGGTCATTGAATTTGGCTTAAGGGGGGATTAATATACACACTCAATTGGGTATCTTACCCTACAGGGAAATAGGGGGGAAGGGAATAAGAGGGGGGATGATAGAATAGAGGGCAGATTGGGGGAGAGGGTAGTTAGAAGTAAACATTTTTGAAAAGGCATAGGGTCAAAGGAGAAAATAAAAAAAGTGGGATGCAAGATAGGATGATGGGAAATATAGTTAGTCTTTCACAATATAACTACTACGGAAATGATTTGGGTAACTACACATATACAACCTTTATTGAATTGCTCAAATTATTGAATTATTGAATTATAATTATTGAATTTCCCATGGGGGAGGGTGAGGAGGGAAGAAGGAAAAAAATCTGGAACTCAAAGTTTTAAAAACAAATGTTAAAAAAATTGTTTTTCATGCAACTGGGAAATAAGATACACAGGCACTGGGGCATAGAAATCCATCTTGCCCTACTAGAAAGTTAGGGGGGGCTGATGAGGGAGGATATAAGAGAGAACAGATTGGGGGAGGTGGTATGCAGTAGGCTTGCTATTCTGGGGTGGGGGTAGGGGAAAGACAGGGAGAAAAAATTGTAACTCAAAATCTTGTGGAAATGAATGTTGAAAACTAAAAACAAATAAATAAATTTATTTTTAAAAAAACCCCAGGAAAGCAACAACAGGGGGCGGAGCCAGGATGGCAGCGTGGGGGCAGCGGGGTCCCGCAACCGCCAGGCCGCCACCCTGGACACCCATGGGGTACGAGCCCAGACGGGCTCTGGGAAGGTCTGGGACTCTCAGAGTCACAGGGGTGCGGGGAGCACAGCTCTGCTCAGCAGCGGGGGCTCAGCTCGGCTGCAGGAGCGGAGGCTGGAGCAGCCGGAGGCCAAGACCGTGGCAGGGCCTGGGACGGTGGGAGGGGGCTGGGCTGAGCCCCGTGGCCAGCCTGCAGTGGTTCTGCGGCCTCCAGCACCCCCATATCTGCCAGGGCGTGGGGAGCAGGACGGAGAGGCACAGCTCTCACCGTGGGGGAGCGGAGAGTAGCCAGCCCAGGGCTGTGCAGCGGGGCAGGGCCCCAGAGTGGCCACGAGGAGCAGCGGAGCCTCCCAGGCCGCAGCGTGAGTCTGCTTCAAGGAGGGTCTGGAGCACCCGCCTGAGGGGAGCTTCAGTCGGAGATGGTTGGTGGGGGCTGAAGCTTTGGAGCTTAATTGGGGGGGGTGGAGCGGTTCGGCCATTCTACCCCTGGGACAAGGAAGCAGTGGGGGAGAGGAACTACTGGAACCAGCAGCAGTGGCCCCCATCAGGCTGCTTCAGAGCCCCTGGCCTGTGGATTCCGCAGGGGGGCTGGGTCAATTGATTGAGGCTAGGTGCTCTTGTGTTGGGTGGCCTGGATCCAGATCGTGGTCTTGGGTGGTGGTCCTGGGGTGCACTTTCGGCAGGCCAGGGCTGGGGGGACTTGCAGCACCCCCCTGGTGGCTCCGGCAGTTGGGAGGGCCCCAGCGATTTGGAGCAGGGCTTCCCCCCTTGGAAGCAGAGTTTCACAGACCTAAAAAACCCAACCAATTAATTGACTGGCCAACATGAGAAAGAGGAAGCAAAATAAAAACATCAATAAAACTCTAGAATCCTTTTTTATGGATAAAAAGGGTCAAAGCATGGAAGGGGAGGAAGAGAGCCCAGAAACCAGAACTCCCACACCAAATGCTTCCAAGACAATTGAAGAATGCCTAGAAGCT
>JAQQSW010002643.1:0-14898 GCA_028646575.1 Pseudocheirus occidentalis
ATTTTACAGTAATTTTTATAGTAATAAAAATAAATTCTGACCTCACAAATAATTTTTTTCATGCAGTGCTAAAGTTGACATATTTGATAATATCATGAATAACTAGTTCTGTATATTTGTGAGATTTCCTCAATGAAGATGTCATCACTTCATAATTGTGCAATAATTTGGATAGTCAGGGATGGCATTTGTTATCTTTGAAAGTACAATCAAGGAGAAAAGGAGTTTGCTAAGCAAATTCATTGTGTAAACAAGGGAAATGCTAAGAGTGAAGGTCAACTACAGTTCTCAAGTACTTATAAAATCACTCCAGCAGCAGCCCTTGCATAGACACAATGAATGTGCTAATTACAAATCATTCTTATCTATTTATTAAAGATTCTGTAACTGAAGAACCCGATGCTCCTTTCAAATCTGCATTGTTCTCTGTATATTTCCAAATCTGAGCTCTGTCCAGGGCTCACAAAGGAGATTAAACTAACTGGGCAGAGTAGAGACTAACTACTGATTATATCAGGTGCGATTATTTGTTCCTCTTAAGGGGAGAAAAACAGGCTTTGAAAGAACCAATGAACCAATGGTAGAACTAGTTTTAGAAATGGTTCTCATGACCTCCAGGAGTCCACCCTTTCCATTTCTAATTACTTTTATTCTTTGGGTGTCTGAGTGCTCCATCTGTGTGCCAGTAGAGAAAAATTGTAGCAGGCTATTTCTACGGAGATTTTACTTAGTGAAATACTGCAATATGAACGAAGGTGTCAACTTTTAACTTGTTTATCCTTCCATAGGATTTGGTCGGTATGGTCAGATGACTGACAGGTATATCAGTGGTTAGATTTTCATGGTGAGAGAAATGATTGTTTCTCTCTTTTATCAATAACTAATTATTGAATCAGAATCAAGGTTTTCCCCTTTTCCATTTTCTTACCTAGAAATCAACTTCATGGAAAATCTTGGGCAAAGATTTAACCAATTAAACTGAGAAAATTGGTGAATTACTGTTCATTGTGTTTGGTCAGACAGTTCTGGGGTACAAGTGGATTCCCTCTTTGATATGTGTATTACTAAGTCCAAGACTTATTTCACCAAGACTTGGGTGACCTACATCACATACCCTAAAAACCCTCATTGGAATATAACCCACCTCTCATTTCAATATTCATTTTCTCATTAATTGTTAACCAACGAGAGTTAATTGCCATCCACAAGAACACCCACTCTTCCAAGAGCATAGAAACTGTGTGCTCACCACCATGAGGGGTCTTTGGCATTTGAGAGTGCCACTGACCTCTTTTATTAGTAAATATGCTAGCCTTATTAATAAAATGATTAATTACCCTGAAACTATGTCTCTCAAACTTTTTAAATGCCACAATGGTGAGTATTTATATCTCAGAAATCATCAAATTTTACTAAATAATACTTGATTGTTGATTGTCTAGAGTAAAAAAAGTGATGGAGAAAAATGTTAAGGATGCAGATTAAACTGGCATATATGTACTGTATATGTTTCCCCTCCCCCAAGCTGATTGTTAAATATTTACCAGCATACCACGCTGTATGTTCATCATCTGAGCACCAGTTTAGCTAAAATGGGAGAGAGAGAGGCTTATTGCCAGGTTGGCCCCAGGGTAAAGGATTTTTCTGCTAATCTTTCTGCCACCTACTAAATTGTAGGAGACTTGTGATCTGCATAGGTGACTTATAGGAGAGCCTTGGAAATAGCTGCAGGTAATCAACCAACTCCCAGCTGGGAGTCAGCAGAGAACTGCCATATGTTAACTGGACACCATCTGTGTGGCTTAATGACTTTGCCGCCTGTTGGAGAACTGTTGACAGATTAAGTGGTCCAGTCAGTGAATCAGGCAGATAATCAGATGGTCAACAAACATTTATTAAGTCCCTAATATGTGCCAGGTGTATTGTTAAGCACTATGGTTACAAGAGAAAGGCAAAAATAGTCCCTGCCCTTTGGGGTGGCTATGTGGTACAATGAACAGAGCCCTGACCCTAGAGTCAGGAGGACGTGAGTTCAAATGTGACCTCAGACACTTAACACACACACACACACACACACACACACACACACACACACAAATCTAGCCGTGTGACCTTGGGCAAGTCACTTAACCCCAATTGCCCTACCTTCCCTCCTCCAGAAAGCAAAATAAATAAATAGTTCCTGCCCTCAAGGAACATACATTCCAATAAGAGTGAAAATGTGTAAATAATTAGATACATAAAGATATAGGCAGAGTACATTAAAAAGAAATCTGAGCTGAGAAGGCATTAGTGGCTGGGGGTGAGGGAGGCTCATGGGAAAAGCCTACTTGCAGAAGGTAGGGCTTGAATTAAACATTAAAAGAACCTAAGGAAACCTAGAGGTAGAGGTGAGGGGACCTTCCAAGCATTAGGGGGCAGCCAGTGCAAAGATACAGGGGTGGGATATAGAGCCTGAACATAGGAAGGACTGCAAATAGGACAGTGTAGCCATATCAAAAATGTAGACAGTAGAAAAGTATGAGAGACCAGGTTAAGAATACCTTTAAATACCAAAAAAGGAAGTTTATATTTGACACTGGAGCTCATTCAGCAGTGGGATGACATGGTCAGACTTTTTGTTGTCTGGTCATTACAGTCACGTCCAACTCTCCATAACCCCATTTTGAGTTTTATTGGTAAAGACACTGGAATGATTTGCCATTTCCTTCTCAGGAAACTGAGGCAAACAGGGTTCAGTGATTTGACCAAGGTTACATAGCTAATAAGCGTTTGAGGCCAGATTTGAACTCAGGAAGATAAGTCTTCTTGACTTCAGGTATGGTACTGTGTCAGACTTTAGAAAAATCACCTTGGTAGCTAAGCCCATGATGAACTGGAATGGGGAGAGACTTGAGGCAGGAAGGCCATTTAGACGGCTATTTGTCATCATCTAGAGGACAGGTGATGAGGGCCAAAGGATCTTTACAAAAGGTGCAGTGAAGAAGTGACAAGATTTAGTGATGGATTGGATTTGTGGGCTAGGTGAAGGTGAGAAGGTTTCACAAAGATAAGAAGATAGTGTTGCCCTCAGCAGAAATGGGGATGTTTTGAAAAGGCATGAGGGTTGGAGGCAAGATAGAAAGTTCTGTTTGGGCATGTTGAGTTTGAGATCCCTACGGAACATCCAGCTAGAGATGGCCTAAAGGCAGTTGGTAATTTAATATTACAAATCAGGAGAGACTAAAGCTGAATAAATAGCTATGAAAATCATCCACAAAGAGATGGTAATTGAACTCTTGGGAGCTGATGAGTTCACCAACCGAGACAGTGTGGAGTAATAAGAGAAAAGGGTCCAGGGAGCGATTGCTTCAGTAGTCCTAGCCATTCAGGTAATACCTATGGCAAGATTTCAAATGTTTGGAGGGAAAATCCTCTTCTTTTTTTTGGTGGGTGGAGGTTGGTTATTATATTATATCATATTTTTATATTATTATTTTATAGTATTATATTATATTATATATTATATATTTTTTCTATATTTTTTGTTACATTTTAAGTTCTAAATTATTTTCCTCTGTCCCTCCCATCCCCACACTAGAGAAGGCTACCATTTGATGCAGGTTTATAAATACATGTAAAAACCATACTATACATACTTCTACTCATCAGTTCTTTCCTGGGCAGTCTGTAGCATCTTTGTTCACAGATTCTTTATAGTTGATTTGACCATGTATAGTACTCATGTGGTTGTTCACAATTGTTCTTTGAACAATATTGTATCTCTTGGTTCTGCTCACTTCACTTTTTATTCTTTCAGGCAAGTCTTCCCATGTTTTTCTAAGATCGTGAAGCTCATCATTTCTTACAGCACTGTAGTATTCCATCACAATCACCTACCACAACTTGTTTAACCATTCCTCAGTTGATGAGTATCCTCTCAATTACTAGTTCTTTGCCACCACAAAGAGAACTGCTACAAATATTTTAGAACATATTGGCTCTTTTTCTTTTCACTTAATTACTTTGGGAAAGAGACCTAGTAATGGCACTGCTGGGTCAAAAGGTATAGACATTTTTATAACACTCGGGGCACAATTCCACATTGCTCTCCAAAATGGTTAGATTACACAGTTCCACCAACTGTATGTTAATGTTGCCTTTTTCCACATTCCCTCCAACATTTATTTTCCCCTTCTATCATTTTAGCCAATCTGATAAGTGTGAGATAATATCTCAAAGTTGTTTAAATTTATATCCCTTTATCAGTAATGATTTAGAGGGGCAGCTAGTGGCACAGTGAATAGAGCACTGGCCCTGGAGTCAGGAGGACCCGAGTTCAAGTCCAGTCTCAGACACACTTACTAGCTATGTGACCTTGGGCAAGTCACTTAACCCCAATTGCCCTGCCCTCCCCCTCCAAAAAAATTATTTTAGAGCATTTTTACATATGACTATAGATAGCTTTGATTTCTTTGTCTGAAAACTGCTTGTTCATATCCTTTGACCATTTATCAATTGAGGTGTGACTCATATTCTTATAAATTTGACAACTTCTCTATATATTTGGGATACGAGATCTTTAACCAAGAAATTGTCTATAAAAATCAATCCTCCCCCTCTCCCATTTTCTGCTTTCTTTCTAATCTCGGCTACATTGGCTTTATTGATACAAAGCCTTTTAATTGATGCAATCAAAATTATCCATTTCATATATCTTAATGCTCTCTTATTTACTCATAAGTTCTATCCATAAATCTGATAGGTAATATCTTCTCTGTTCTTCTAGTTTTCTTATGATATCTCCATTCATATCAGTTTATATATCCATTTTGACCTTATCTTGGTAAAGAGTGTCTTTACCCAGTTTCTGTACCCAATTTCTGCTATACTGTTTTCCAGTTTTTCCAGTAATTTTTTTTACCAAATGGTATATTCTTATCCCCAAAGCTTAAATCTTTACATTTGTCAAGCACAAGGTTACTATAATCATTTGCTACTGTGTATTGTATGTCTACTGTGTTCCAGTAATCTACCTTTCTTAGCCAGTACCAGATAGTTTTGATAACTACTGCTTTGTAATACAGCTTTAGATCTAGTAGTGCTAAACCTCCTTCCTTTACATTTTTTCATTGATTACTTTGGTGTTCTTGACCTTTTGTTCTTCCAAATGAGCTTTACTATTATTTTTTCTAGCTCAATAAAATAATTTTTGGCAGTTTAATTAGGATGGCATTGAATAAGCAAATTAATTTAAGTAGAATTGTAATTTTTATTGTATTAGCTCTACCTACCCATGAACAATGAATATTTCTCCAATTATTAAAGTCCAATTTTATTTGTATACGAAGTATCTTATAATTATGTTCATGTAGTTCCTAGGTTTGTCTTTGCGGATATACTTTCAGATATTTTATACAGTCTACAGTTATTGTAAATACGGTATTTCTTACTATCTCTTCTTGAAGGGTTTTATTAGTGATATAAATGGATTTTTCCTTAAAATGAGAAGAAGAACCTACCTAAAACCATTAGCAAGCATTATTTGTAATGGCAATAGCCTAAAAGCCTTTTTTCATTGTATAAAAAGGATACCCATTATTATCCATATTATTCAACATTGTATTAAAAGTGCTGGAAATAGCAATAAGACAAGAAAAATAAATTGAAGGAATCAGAATGGTCAATGAAGTAATAAAATCTTCTCTATTTGCAGACAATATGAGGATATACTTGGAAAATCCTAGAGATTTCAATTAACAAGTTAGATGAAATAATTAACAATTTTAGCAAAGTAACAGGATATAAAATAAACACACACAAATCATCAGCATTTCTATATATCACCAACAAAAACCCACTTCTGTATAGCTAGTTATCCTGAATATTGCTGACTCCCAGTCATGTTCATCCCTGTGGGAGAAATGGAATGAGCTCTAGCTATGGAACTAACAGCCCAAAGTTCAAATCTTTCCTTACTACCTGTGTGACTCTGGACTAGTTGCTTAATTTCCTTGAGCCTCAGTTTCTTCATCTATTAAATAGGAAGTTTTTATTAGATGTCCTTGGAGATCCCTTCCACTTCTAAGTTTCTGATGAGGATTCAGGTTAGAGGTAGCATTTTTTAATCATTTCAAAAGTAATTAGACAATCAGTGAGCAGCTAGGTGGATAGAGTGCCAGGGCTGGGGTCAGAAAAACCTGAGTTCAAATCCAACCTCCAGTACTTACTAGCTGAGTGACTCTGGGCAACTCATTTAACCCTACTTGCTTTTCTTTCCTCGTCTGTAAAATGAGATGGAGAAGGAAATGGCAAACCACTTCAGTATCTTTGTCAAGAAAACCCCAAATAGCATCATGAAAAGTCAGATGCAACTGAAAAGACTGAACAACAAAAATATGATCACTGCCCTGAAATGTATAAAATTAGGAATCTCAGCTCAGTAAGATCTGAGTTTGAATCCCTCGTACAACTAGTGATAGTTATGTTGGTCACAACTAGTGACTCTGGAGAAGCCACTTAACACCTCCTAGCCTCAGTCTCCTTATTTGTAAAATGGGTATAGTGATACCAATAGCACTTACTGTACAGGGTTGTTGCAAGGACCAAATGAAATGATGTCTGTAAAGCATCTTACAAATTTTAAGAGACTATATATAAGAGGCTATACAAAGAGACTATATAAATTTGTAAATATTACCGGTATTGCTATTATCTCACTTAAAATGTAACGATGTAAGGAACAATGATTGGATACAAAGCTTTCCAAAAATGCATAAGCCACCAAAAAAGATCAGTCAAGCCTTTTGCTCAAATTGAGATATGTCGTATAAAGTTTCTGATTTTAATTATTTGGTCATGAAGCTTATGGACTTCTAAGGTAAATGGCTTTAATTGTAGAGTATTTTTATTATATGCAATAGTAAGATTTTGTATTGTATAATTTGGTTGCTGTTGCTCTTCAATAAAGAGTTTTAATAGTAATTTATGCCTAGAGTGCATTGGAGCTGAGGCTTTCAACCCTAATTAAATGTAAGGAGTAGAGACCCAATAAAACTTGCTATATACTGTCTACTAGGGCAGGTGATACCTCTTGAGTTTTGTGGGAAAGAAAGAAAGAAAGGAAGGAAGAAAGAAAGAAAGAAAGAAAGAAAGAAAGAAAGAAAGAAAGAAAGAAAGAAAGAAAGAAAGAAAGAAAGAAAGAAAGAAAGAAAGAAAGAAAGAAAGAAAGAAAGAAAGCTATTTCTGTTCATCATAGTTGCTCAAATTTGTGTTCTTTCTGTGGAATAGGTTCTGGGAGGGCTTTGCTTGTTTGGGGTTTTCAAACATCCTCATGGGCTGAATGTCTTGCCTCCTGTGGTCTTAGAATCTTCTCTTCTTTTAAGCTTGGGTCTTTCTTTTTTCAGAATTCTTCCTTTCTCAGGATAATTTGCTACTCTGACCAGGACTTTTCTCTCTAGGCTCCTCCCTCTCTCCCTCCCCCCTGCCCCCAGGGAATTTCTTTAATGTCCTGCTGAATTTGAAAACTTATGAAACATATCTCCCCAATGTCTAAATCTATTCAAGCAGCCAACTCCCTGGAAAATCTAATTCTTTCTAATATCAGGACTGATTTCTGAATTTGCTTTCAAATGAAAAGATAAGGTCAAAAGGACAGTGAGTTCACAGATGAATTTTATGTTTCTTTTCTTTTTTCTTTTCTTTTCATTTCTTTGTTTTTTGGAGGGCAACTGGGGTTAAGCAACTTGCCCAAAGTCACAGGGCTAGTGTTAAGTGTCTGAGGTCAAATTTGAACTCAGGTCCTCCTGACTCCAGAGCCGGTGATCTACTCACTGTGCCACCTAGCCGCCCCTGAATTTTATATTTCATCTGTAAAATTAGAGGAATAATCTCTGATATCTAACTAATAATATGAGACAATGTCTGACTCCACTCTAAATCTATCATAATGTGAGCCTGCTAAAAATTCACATCTAACTTTCAAAATAGTGAAATTTCAGACATTTCCCAAACTACAATGAATATTGCAAGAAAGAACAACCTGATGCAGGGTATCTATCTTTTCTGCTTGATTCTCTGCTTTTCATCTTTTTTAGTTGTATTTATTTAGTTTCCTGTCCTGAAATGTATAATATTTTGGAGGACAAGGAGAAAGGGAGGGTAAAACAGGAGAAAGTCACATGGTTTGTTTAATTGTTCTTTAGACTTGATGTTTTGGGGGCATATAATATTTTCTTCCTGGGCATTTTATGTTAAAAAAAAAAAAAGAGTTAAAAAACCACTTAACCATTGCATTGTGAAGAAAGTGGTTCAGTTAACTACTTAACATCTGTATGTTATTCAGTCATTTTCAGTGTCCAACTCTTGATGACCTCATTTGGGGTTTCCTTGGCAAAGATACTGGTAATGGTTTACCATTTCCTCCTTTAGTTCATTTCATAGGTGAGAAAGGAAAGGCAAACAAGGTTAAGTTATTTGTCCAGGGTCACACAGCTAATAAGTGTCTGAGGCTGAATTTGAACCCCTGGAGAAAGATGAGTGTTCTCAAGTCCAGGTCAGGCCCTCCATCCACTGGGCCACCTAGCTCCCCCTCAGTTGATATTATTAATGTCCACAACAATGAGAGTAGCTTTTTTTTTTTAGAGAGAGGAAAGGAGGGCAATTGGGGTTAAGTGACTTGCCCAAGGTCACACGGCTAGTAAGTGTTAAGTGTCTGAGGCTAGATTTGAACTCAGGTCCTCCTGACTCCAGGGCCAGTGCTCTATTCACTGTGCTACATAGCCACCCCCTCATGAAGCTTTAAAAAATTATTATTATAGTTATTTTATTCTTATAATCCAGATAAAACTTGTATAAACTCATAATAAGGAGCATCTAGGTAGCACAATGGATAGTCAGGGAGGCACCTGAGTTTGAATCCTGTCACAAACACTTATTAGCTGTGTGACCCTGGGCAAATGGCTCTTACAGCTTTAGTGTCCTCCACAGTAAAACAGGGATAATGGCAGCCCCATCTCATAAGACTGTTGTAGGGATCAAATGAGACAATGTGCATGAAGCCCCTTGTGAGCTCTAAATCCCTGTGTAAGTGCCAGCTATAATTCTAATAACAATTTGGATTGGATTGGCCAAGTTAATCACACTAATGTATTGAACTAGAAATCTGCCATTGTTACTACTTCAGAGAAAAGGACACATTCTTATTTTAAACTTCTAGGTATTGAAAACCATATAGATAGCAGCATGGGACGGAGAGATATGCTCATTCATTCAAGAAATACTTATTAGGTGCCCATTCTGTATAAGGCGCTCTATGCTAGGTGCGGGGCAATGCAGACAGATAAGACAAACATTTTGCTCTCAGGGTGCTTACATTCTGAGAGGAGAAAAAATGTGTGTAAATAAATACTGTGTACGTGGGAAAGTGAGATCAGGGATGAGGAGAGACCATCACAAAGTACTGTAAGAAAATTGCAGACGAAGCGGTCACCAGGGATGGAGAGAGTCAGAAGTCAGGGGAGGAAGTTTAGTGGAGGAGGATTGTGCTTGAGTTGGGTTCTGTCAGTCAACCCATAAGCATTTTCTAAGCTTCCACTATGTGCTGAGTATTGTGCTAAACTCTGGGGACAAAAAAAATGCTGCAAAAGACAGTTCCTGCCCACAAGGAGCTCACATAGGGGAGACAACAAGCAAACAAATATGTAAAAACTAGCTGTATACAGAATGAATAAGAAAAAAACAAGAGAGGAAAGATACTCAAATTAAGAGGAGCTAGGAAAAGCTCCTTGTAGAAGATAGGATTTTCATTGGGACTTGAAAGAAGCCGGGGAGGGGAAGCTAGCATGTGGAGAGGAGGAGGGAGAGCATTCCAGGCATGGAGGACAGCCCGGGATAATGCTCAAAGCCTACAGATAGAATGTCTTGTCGGAGAAGCAGCAAGGAGACCAAAATTACTGGTACATGTCAGGGAATAAGGAAATTTAAGTAAAGGGGGCAAAAATGTAAAAAAAAAAAATGTAACGTGGCAAAAATTTTGGCCTCAATGACAGAAATGAAGAACAAAGGTTGGGACTAGCCCCACCTCTCCTAAGTCCCTACTTGAGGCTCCTAGAAGCTTTTAGATGCATTGCTTAGCTAAGTAACCAGCTGCTTAGGGGCTGTGCTAAGCACCTTACAAATATCACCTCATTCAATCTAGGCCATTTTGCATTTTATGGGTGCCAGTGTAGCACTCTGAAGGTCCATGTGTTGTCTCTAGGTGGCCTGGTGTGACCAACCACTTCATTGTTCATCTTGTTTTCTGGAGTTAACATGTAGTCCCAGATATACAATATTTTTTATTTTAGTTTTCCATTATTGTAAGGAAGACTCTTCTTACTACAAGAGGAAAAGCACTCCCTTAGCTCAACCCCTCTACATGTACCCTTGACTGTACCCCTCTGTGTTTTAATTGGATTGCCCCCACTGTCATCTTCATTCTCATTTTCAATCTCTCCCTATTTATGGGCTCTTTCTTTGCTGCCTACAAACTTGCCTGTGCTTCCTCCATCCTTAAAACCATCTCACTAGATCCTACCATTACCACCACCTGTTGTCCTATATCTGACCTCTTAGCTCAGTTACTTAAAAAAAGCCATTTCCCCAGGCCGGCTGGGTGGTGCAGTGAATATAAAGCACCAGCCCTGGACTCAGGAGGACCTGAGTTCAAATGGGGCTTCAGACACTTAACGCTTTACTAGCTGTGTGACCTTGGGCAAGTCACTTAACCCCAATTGCCCTGTCTTTCCCCCTCCAAAAAGCAAAAAAAAAAAAAAAAAAAAGAAAAAAGAAAAAGAAAGCCATTTCCTCTAGGTGCCTCCCCCTCCTGTCCTCTCTCTTTCTTCTAAATCCCCCTCAGTCTAGTTCTTGACCTCATCTGAAACTGCACTATCCAAAGTTACCAATGATCTCTTAATCACCAAGTGGAATGACCTTTTCTCAATCCTCATTCTTCTTGACACCTCTGAAGCATTTGACACTGTTGACCACTGTATCCTCCGATACTCTGGATTTTTGTGAATTTACTCTCTTTTGGTTCTCTTCCTTTCATGTCTGATTGCTCCTTTTGTCTCTTTTGCTGGCTTTTCATGTCACGCACCCCAACTGGGGGCCCCAAGGTCTGTTTCAGGCTTTTCTTCTCTGTTTTCTCATTTGGTGATCTCATCAGGTATTATGGGTTCAATGATCACCCCTATGCATATGATTACCAGATCTCTTTATCTAGCCCATTCTCTTTCCCAAGCTTCAGCCTCACATCACCAACTGCCTACTGGATATTTTGAACTAGATATGACATAGGCATCTCAAACTCCACACATCCATAATAAAATTCTTTCTATTTCTTCCCTAACTCCAAACTGTCCACTCTTCTGAACTTCACTATTATTTTTGAGGGCACTATCAGTCTTCAAGGTACATAGGTTTGAAACCTCAATATCAAAACTCAACACCTTTCTTTCCCTCACCTCACATAGCCAGCAGATTGCTAGTAATATTCCTTTCTCTGCAGTATGTCTTGTACATCCCCTTGTCTCCACTAACATAACTAACTAACTACTAATATAACTAACATAACTACCATTCTGTTCATGTCCTGATTCCTTCTCTCCCTACCTCAGGTCTCTCCCCATTGCAACCTGTCCTTTACTCAGCTTCAAAGATTATTTTCCTAAAGCGCAGAGGTCTGACCATGTCACCCCCTACCCCAAGCCGAATAAGTTCCAGTGACTGCCTTTCACTTCCAGGATCAAATATCCAGTTCTTTAACATTTTTTTTTTGGCTTTTTGGAGGGGCAATTGGGTTTAAGTGACTTGCCCAAAGTCACAGGGCTAGTCATTTCCTTAACATTTAAAGCTCATCATCCTGGACATACTTTCTCTGCCCAAAATTCTTCTCTTCTCTTCCATATGCTCCATAGAGCACCAATCCTGGAGTCAGGAGGATCTGAGTTCAAGTTTGGAATCAGACGCTTATTAGCTGTGTGACCTTGGGCAAGTCACTTACCCCCATTGTGTCCCAAGAAACCCCAACAGCAAAAAAGATTTCACTCAAGTGCTCCCTCTTCCAGAAGGCCTTTCTTGGTTTTCCTACCTCTTCTTGTCATCCCCTTCTAAGGTTACCTTCCATCTATGCTGTATTTATCTTGTATGCTCTGATTTTTATATATTGTCTTCCCCATTTGAATACAGGCTCCCTGTTGGCAAGAATTGTCTTTGCTTTGCTTTTGCACATAGCATACTTCCAGGCACAAATGCTTGTTGTTTTGTGGATTAGATCTAGAACCAGAAGGGATCTCAGAAGTCTTCAGCCCTTTTATTTTACAGATAAGGAAACTGAGTCCCAGAAAGGTGAGTTAGTTTGCCCAAGGTCACACCGAGAGTCCGGCATTTGAGCCCAGGACCCTGGACTCTAAATTCACCTGTCTTTCCCCTGGATCAACTTTCTTTAACGGTGAAACAGTGAGATAGGAAAAAGTGAGGCTAAGAGTGAGCTCCCTGGAGCGGAGGGTCCTCTCTTAGACACATAAGGAATCCCTGCTGGGCCATACAGCAGCTGATTTGACTACTGACCTTGAGCCAACCACTTAATTGCCCTGTGCCTCAATTTCCTCAGTTGTAAAATAAGAATGATGACTGCTTGCTCCCTCCTTCCCAGGGATTAACGAGTTAATGCTCATTAAATGCTCTGAGCTTGTCAGATGAAAGGCCCCATATACTAAGTTAGGGCTCTATATAAGTACAAAGTGATATTCTAATGACCTGCCACTATGTTTGTTATTTTTAACTGCCTTTTGAAAACAAGAAACAAGCATGACTTTTCAGGGACTGGCATTTAAACTCCCCATGTCTCTATAACTACTCGAGCAAGCGAATGGATGGATACCTTTGTAGTATGATTTCAGGGACACAGGAGGTGACTTCTGACCTACTGCCTCCTGGTTCACATGTCCCAAATTTCTTTTGTAGCAAAGCCTTTTACTCTACAACCAGAGACAAAACAGCGTGCAACTATTCCAGGAAAGACAACGCATTTACTTAAATTCACTCTGCAGTATAAATGATTGATTCCAAGATTTTGAGTTTCGGGGGACTTGAGCAGTCATCAACCAAAGTCTCACCCATTTTATAGATGAGAAAACTGAGACCAAGAGAAACTAAGAGACTCAGCCAAGGTTGCACTGATATTAAATCACAGAGCCTGGATTTGAACTATTGCTATTTGGCTCTGAATTCAATATTCAGATATTTTTCTGAATATAAGTTTTAGTAATCAGGAAATTAGTAGAAATTTATTAAATGCCTACTATGCATCAGGCATTATGTTTGGCACTAGAGATACAAATATGACAACTCAAACCATCCATATGCTCTTGAGCTTATACTGGAGGAGACGACGTGTTCCTACATAGGGTGTTCCAAAAGTCTTAGTGCAGTTTTAAGCTATTGAACCTTTAGACTTGTGAGACCCCTTGTAGAAGTATGTAATAATAAACACAAAATAAATACAAGGTACTTAGGGTGGGAGGGCAATCAATCAATCAACAACCTAGAACCTACTATGTGCTGTATTATCTTCAGGTGGACAGATTAAAAGATACTTTGCATATAATTTGCCTAGCATCATCTCAACCATATCGTGCACCTGGAAGAAGGAAAAGAGGCCTCAAAGGAGGACTTAAAAGATGGTGATGGAACTGAAACTGGGATCTACCAAAGAAAGACTGCTTAAATCACCCTTTTTCTCTATGTCTCTCTGATGTAATGGCCTGACTTCTGTGACCTGCTTTTAAAAGTAATTTCTGTTATTTTTGTAGAAAATGCATCTGGATTGAGCCAGTTAGTGACTATATCACTAATGAAAATCACTACTAACTTCCTAAAAACAAATTAAGAATGACCTTGAAAATAAAATAATCCTCACTCCAAGAGCCTGCTGGTGGAGTCATCTTCTAAGCATCACCCACATCAATCCAATTTCTAGGTTGAAGACTGTGTAGATAGAAAAAAATGTAAGAGTGAAAAATGGAGGAGGGGTGAAAGATGAGACAGCAGCAATGGTCTGGCAAAGACCTTAAAGAATACACAAGAATCCGGTGGGGTGTGTTGGGCAGTGAGGTCAGGAGAGTGGGATTCACTTTTCCTTTATGAACTCCCACCTTTACCTACCAAGACACTGTCTTCATCTGCCAAAATGGTGGCTTATCAACCTTGAGCATACACTATTTCCCTTATGCGTTGTCTCCTTAATCACATTTTCCCAAGCAATCTGGACAAAAGCAAATAAAATGATTTATCGTTAAGTGTTTTGAGGACCTCAGGACACTAGTGAATGATTGCTATCCGTTTACTCAATGATCTTCTGAATTCATCATTGAATTCCCCATGTTCAAAGAGTGCATAACTTCTCCTTGACTACCGATGGGATCTTCCCATAAAAGTGGAAAATATCCTTTTGGATATTTTATACTGAGGGAAAATACCTGACATATACCAGAAATACAAAACAAAAAAAAAGTAAGTTTGGGACAATTGACTGATTTGCTAAAAGTATGCAACTCAACAACTACTGAGTAAATACTAAGCGCTCTGTAATTGTTTTAGAAAAAGACCTTGGACAGTGAGAAGTCAAGTGATTTGCCCAGTGTCACAGAGCCAGTATGAATCAGAAGTAGGACTTGATTGCAAAACTTTTTAACAGCCGATTAGAGAACTCATTATGCCGTGGAGCTCCTCTCTTCCTTTAAAAGAAGCAAAAATCTTCCAAAAGATAAATGTCTTTCTTGTAAGTAAAGATTTGTTTCATTCTTTATACTTGTATCCTCAGGGCCCAGCACAATACCTGGCACACAGTGGGTCTTTAATAAATATTTATTGATTGGT